>VZTB01002462.1:133470-200518 GCA_013397245.1 Thryothorus ludovicianus
TTTTGGACCACGGTGTTGTGGCTAATATTGCTATCCATAATTAGAAACAGGTTTGCCTAATGTTGCCTAAGGCAGCTGTGGTAACTTTGAATGATCTACAAGCCAATCACGGCACTGCTGAGGAAAAGGCAACATGATTTGAAGCTGGGCAGTGGGCTGAAGCTCTTGGAACTTCTGCTGCCTGCCTGAGAGAGCTTGCAGAGGGTACTTCTATTTTGGCAATTCAGCTGATGGATGGTGCCTCACGAGTAGGAACAGACTAAGCCTCCCTTCAATGAGTGGTTTGGGTTTTTTTGGAGTGGGGGTTAATTTCTCAGTGTTGCTCATCTTCCATAACTAATCCTCAGTAAAACCTAGTTTATACCTAGGTTTGCATAGGTCTTAAGAGCAATTTTTTACTTGGACTGAAGCCTCTTCCCATTACATTTCTTCAGTCTTTGCTGTTAAGTGTCTTCATGTCAGTGACTTCATTGTGGACTGCAGGAAGTGCATGAAGATGAACAAATTGTTGTATACAGCCTCCTTTTTTGAAATAGAATAGAGATTTTAAGTAATGCTGGAGATGGTTTTGTCAAGCATTGCTGCAGACTTAGCTTGCAATTTTGTGTTTCTTTCTTTAGCCACCAGCCATTAAATTCTTCATATGATGATTTCAGGAGTCAGTATTGAGGCAAACTCCCCAAGGAGAGAGGAAGTCATTAGATGGGAAACAGTGGAAAGCTGTCCTGTAAAGGGGTATTTTTATTTTTGTGTTAACCAGTGTGACACAGCTTTCAAATTAATGTAGCACTTTGTGCAGTGGAGTTTTCATGGAATGGTTTTTAGTCTATGTTTGAGAAATTAATTTTCCCCTGTTAGTACAAATCATAGTTGCTTCACATCAGTGCTCTGCTGGGAGTGGCTTAAATATGTTAAAGAACACTAAAGTCTTTCCAGTCCCTTCCCCAGGCTCAAGAACTTGTTTTACAGGACAGTGAATTCTGAGTCAGAAGTCTCATTCATTGCTGGAATATCTGGACTTTGGATTCTTAAAGAGGAGGTTCTGGGACTTCTCAGGTCTTTCTATATTGGCTATTTCTCTGAATGTGTCCATCAGCCTAGGGGCTTAGGATAGTTTTCAACTCTCCACAAACTCTCTCTAGGTTGAATTTACTGTTGTACTGTTCAAGCATGCAGATGGTCCAGAGTTGTGTATTCCTTCACCTGGAGAAAGGACCTTTCCCAGCTTAGGAGACTTCGTTTCCCTTGCAGTCTCTTCATTAACTTGCTCTCCAAGACCCTTTCCTGGCTTCCATTAAGGGAGACATTTTATAAGTACTTAGTGAGATGAAAGAATGGAGATGAATTTCCTAAGGAAATCCACAGCCATTATATTCCTCTATGACTGTTTATATATTTTCAGATCTGGAAACATGTGAAGAATTAGTCCCTATCAGGCTCAGTGCAGCTGTCACTGAGAATTGCCAAACATCTTGTGAGTGATGGGATCCCACCTAACAAGTGAACATTGCAGCATCTGTTAAAAGTGAAAGGATTTGGGGTACCCAGAGCCTGGTCAGACCAACCTATAGGAGAGGATTTCCCAACTTCCTGGCCATTAACAACCACTGAGCAACAGTCCTGGGCTAATGGAGCAGCCAGTTAAAAGAAGGGTCAGAAGAGTCAGAGATTGTTGTAGTACTGTGGAAGGCCATTTTCTTTAGTTAAATCAAATAATATTCTACTTTTGTATAGAGTGTGTGAAACAATTCCTTTGGTGCTGAAAAATAGTGAGACCAGTGAAGTGTTTAATGAGGGACTTTAGTGTCCACTGCCATGGAACTAGCTGATTTCTTTTTTAGTCTGATGAGGTATTTAGCTGCTATGAGTTATTGGTTATGTAGGTTAAAGCAGCACTACTCACTTGTTACAGGTTAAGGGATGTCCAGGACTTTGACTTGGCTAATCGAAGGTGGAAGGTCTGGTGAGGTCTAAGAAAAGAGATCATGGATTTTAATCAGGTGGTCTTTCACTGGGAAAAATATAATCCTAGTTTTAATCTCTAGCAGCATTTTGTTGGACATTTACTCAAAAAGGCCATTGAAACAACTGAACTGAAGTGGTGAGGATAAAAGATTTTGGTTTGATTCAAAATGAAACACAATCTCTCCTTCTCAATGAAACGACCCTTTCCCACTGCCAACTGTGCACAGGCTTGAATGAAACATTTCATTTGTGACTATTTTTTCTCTTTCTTAAAAAAAATTCCCTTGAGTTCACTTTTGAAGCAAGGTACTGCTCCAAAATGAAAGTCCAGCTTCTTATTTGTGAGACACTGGTACAAAATGTCTCAACCTTTCTGAAAATCAGTTTTTCACCCTACCACCTCTGAATCCTTTCTTCCCTCCTGCTTACTTTTGATTGAAACTGCTTTGTTCAAATTCACTCCTTCACTCAGATGTTTAGATCACCTTGAAGCTGCATTTTTTGAGAGTAAACAAAGACATTTCACTCCCTCCTACCACGCTCATACTGATGCTCTTCAGCATGTGGTTATAGCACTTACTTTCCTCTAGATATTGATGTTGCTGGGAGTTTGGTGGGGAAATGAGAACTGGCTGTCTTGTTGATGAAATCTCTATTGACACTTAAAAATTCCCAACCAAACAGGGACATTAGCTGACAGAGAAGGAAAAAAAAAATAAATCAGTGTTTTCCAGCTTCTGGAACTGCATTACAAACAATGGAGAGTGTGCATGGGGATCACTGCCTGTTTGGCAGCTGAAAGGGATTCTTTAAGTCACCAAGAGACCAAAGTAACTTGCTCCAAATTGGTCTTGTTTGTGTTGCATGAGGCAGTTCTACTTATGTCTGAATATACAGCCACATTAACAATAGTGTAAATTATGCTTCTGTGAGAAAGACAGACCTCTTGCATCTTCAGCATGTTCACATCAATTATCAGTCATTTACCCATCATGTGCTGAATATTTTTACCTTGATGGTATGTGGTTACCTCGTGTAAGAGCAACGAGGTCACTCTATGCAAGGGCATAGTGTCTTCTGCATAGTTAAGTTTCTTTAGTAGTAAAATGATGACATTTAAACAATTTCTCTGAAGTTTGCCATTTGATTTGAAATTTCTGGAACCATGCTGGCAGGGAATTGCTCTAGAGCCATTCCTTAATCTTTCTAGAAAGTTAGTCCAGAGATTAATAATACTATCTCCTTTTCCCCTTTCCCCCAGTTAATCAGCTTATCCTGTTTCCAAGTGATAAATGTGTTTATAAGGTGTCTCTTTTGTGACTCATGGGTGAAACCACCTCTGAAGCTCTCCCCACAGGCGTTGATGCTTGAGGACCACAGTGGTGTGGTGGGGTTGTCTTGATGCTCTCTGAAGTGACTGGGTGAACATGGCCTGTTTTTAGTGAAGAGGTGTCCATGCTGTGACACATCACCTTTGTCATGCTCTCTGCATAATCCCAGCAGAGAAGCCCCTGTCAAAGTGCTCTGGGGAAATGATGTGTCCCATCCTGCTGCCACTGGCTCAGGTTAGACACCCTTTGCTGGATCAGTGTGAAAACTCTGGAATCTTTTCAAATGCTGCCTTGATATTATGGGCAGCGCCAGGCACCCCTGCAGGTGTGCTGCCATCTCTGCTGTGTTAGCAGGGCAGTTTTACACCAGAGGTACTGGGGAAGGACCGGGTAGTTGGACAGCAAATGTGGGTTCAAGCAGGTAGCAGAGTCCTTGTTCAAGTTAAAGAGAGGGGAGGAGGGGCAATGCTGGTATCTTGTTTTATGGGGGAATTTAACAAAGGCACTGTGCTCGTGGAAGGCTATTCAGGCTGCCATTTCCCTAGCATTTTAAATACCACCCCACTCCTCTCTTTACAGCTGGGGATTTTGGCTCTCCCAGGGGGGAGGAGATGTTCTAAATGGGCTGCCAGGGAGGTGGATTTAATGCACTAGGAAGAGCTGGCTTCACCAAGTTAAAAAGCAAAACAAAACCCAATCCTCCATTCCTATTTTTAGTGTTTATGACCAAGTATTTTTGCTTGGTTGCTCATTTTGAAAGGGTTTAGTGAGCCTGCCAGTTGATTGAAAGCTCTGTGGTGTGTGAGCTGGCCTGGCTGGGGAGCCTGCAGTGCATAGCGACGAGGTCGGAGCCGTGCCGGAGGTTTTTTTCCACTGCAGTTTGTTGAAGGGTAACGAAAATGTCCCCGGGGCAAAGGGGATGTTGGCTTTCCAGGTTGTGGTGATTCATCTTGCCTGGATAAGCAGTCTTTCTCCCACTCCTGCATTTCCATCTACCTGACCCCCATCTCACTGTGCACCCACATGCAAAGCCAGCCCCGCTCCACGCAGGGCTTTTGCCGGGGGTCTCCAGCAGCAGCCCCGGTGAGCTGCACCGCCTGGGCAGCATTAGCATTCAGTGCCTGTCCTCCTGGCCAGTTCACGTTCTATAAATGGGTTTATTCTCGTTACGAGGAGCGATGTCCCCGGCATATGGAGCCGCTGCGGTGCCTGCAGGCAGGTTCCCTTCCCGTCGGTGTTGGTCAGCAGCCCAAGCACCTCCTGGCAATTAGCAGAGATCGTTACCCATAATGCAGCACACAGCGATGCAGCCTGGTGGTTTTTCTGGAGGTCACTCTGACCTAATTCACCCCCAGGAATTGTACAGCGCTGGCATGACTTACCAGTGCATTAACAAGCTGATGTCTCAGTACAAGGTTATTTGAGTGCTCCCACATTATTTTTCTTAGGCAAGAAATAGCCATTTTTGTCTAGCGGCCAACAGTGGTAATAAGGGCTAGTCTGGAAGAAGAGGGAGCCGAGTGCTGTCTGGTTTTGAGAGGAGACCTCGGGGCATGTGGCATCTCCCGTGGCTTTAAGGCTGGGCGCTGTTTCTGCTTGCTCAGGTCGCAAATGCTCGGGGCTGTTTGCCACCTCGGGTCTGTGTCACCACGGCGTGTTTGCGATGAAAAGAGCGGCGTGTGCCAGGTGTGCTCGAGTCCCCCTGGCTCGGATTCATAGGGGAAGACAGAGGCCTGTGCCCCACACCTGCCCAGTCCAAACCCCTGGGAGATTTGAAATGGAGGTGCAGATTTCAGCCTGTCGCAGGCAGCTCTGGAAGGGCAGGTGTGCCTGGCCAGGGGGGGACACCCGCACAGCAGCAGAAACCCTGGCAGGGCTCATCCTCCCTCTGGCAAACCTGAAGGCAGGGCAGAGGGCCTGGCTGCAGCATCACCAGCCCAGATCAGGGTGTTCTCCCAGGGAAGTGATTTGTGTACACCAAAGTTAATTGTTGGCAGTTTTTAGTGACTTTTAAAATTTCTAATTTATTTATTTCCATTTCTCCCTGCTAAGATATGTATGGCTGGATTGTGCATGCTGAGGAAGGGGCGTACTCAGGGAGAGGCACACATAAACCTATTGCAGTAAAAGTGCTTTAAAACATTTCTCAAGCAGCTTTCCTGCAAGATTTGGGACATCTGCTATCATGGGGATGGTGTGTAGGGAGTGATTTGACTGACAAACCATTAGGAAGCCCAGAATAACTCACACCTGGCTTGTCCCTTTGCATGCTCCAGAGGTCACCCCTGAATCCCACCCAGCTCCTCCTGCCACCTTGTGCCAGACAGAATTGCACTGCCTTGTCCACAGCTGATCTCCCTGGGTGCATGTGGGTCTGTGCATACTTCATTTTGTTTATGGCCACATAAGTGCTTGAGCCAAGCTTTGCTCTTCATATTCATGCACCCTCTGCAACCCAGGCTCCTTATCCCAGCTGATGCTCTTGGTGCTTAAAATGGTTTCAGAGGAAATTATGCAGCATTGTAGAGTCAAAACTGTGCATGAGTAGAGCTGGTGGATGAACTCAGGCAATGAAATTTTCTGGAGAGTGCCTGGAGATGAGGGGTCTTTTGGCAGGTGCTTACTCCTTTGCTCCCCATGCCCTTTGGTGTTTGCATGGCTAAAGGAACAGCAGGGCAGGAGAGCAAGCTGCAAGTGCCACCTACCACACCCCACCATTTGATAACTTCCCCAAGATCCCTGGCCTTGCTTTCAAACACAGGTCTGTCCTGCTTCCTCCAATGACACCTGCCAAACTGAAACTGGGGCTGAACCACTACCATTTGCACAGGGGTTTTATTTGTCCCTTGGGTGAGCAATTAAAGTGGGCTCTCTTGAATCAGTGCCAAATATTTGAGCAATTGCCTGTAATTTATATAAGTTTTTCCACTGGAACTGGCAGTACTGAGGAGCAAACCATCACCTCTGGAGTGCAGCTGGCCACCAGTCCTGGTGCTAATGCAGCAGAATGCCCCTTCTCTTTTTGTGGGCTCAGTTTTATCTCTGTCCATGCTGGCCAGAGCAACTGTAGGGCCAGAAAATGAAATAATAGGAACTATAAGCTCTTCTGCAGCTGAGTGGTTTCAGAGATCCATCAATTATTAAAGGCATTAATTCTTCCACAATTACTGGCACGTTGTGACATATTAGAATAAAGGAGAGTTGGTCTCTTACCAAATCAGACCAACCAGACTATTCAGTGAAACCACTGAGTCCTTTTGGACTCATTTCTTTAGCAGGGTTGGCAGTGCTGGAACACACTTGGAGAAACAGCTAGGTTTTCTTACTTCAGTCAGGACACAGAAATTCACTGAAATGGTGATATTTTCTCTCCTGTCTGATAATATTAAACCCCAATGTGGTGGCCATGAGACTTTACTTTTGTTTGTTTGTATGCTTTTCTTAAGGAGCTGGATTCAGCAGGGCCCTGTACTGAGGGGGGTGAGACAAGAGCTCTTCACCTGCAGCCTCCAACATCTACCCCTGTCCTGACTGCCAGGAAAGCTGCTACATTCTTCTGTAATGAAATACTTCTGCTTCTCCATATCACAGAGATAGTGTGGCAGGTGGTGCCTTGGATCCTCACCCCACGAACACTTTGAAGGCTTCTGTTCATGAGCATCTCCATTTGAGCAGGCAGGCATCTGTCTCTGCACTGTAACTCCTTCCTGCTGCAAGATGGGAAGGGCTGGGAAAATGCTGAGAGCTCCCCAGCCTCATCCCTTCGGAATGTTTCGTCTTTTTCTGAGAGTTGCAGCTTCCTGAGCCCTTGAATTCTGGCAGAGCCAAGCCCTTCAGTCTGCTTGGGCAGTCTGAGTTTCAAGGGTCTTTTCTAATCCGACAGTTGTTGACATTGCATAACTGTAAGCATCCTGCCTTAGGCAGATAAATGAGGGGGACCTTTTTAGATCATAACCATAAAATCAAATCACTTATTAGAATTACAACTTTCCCTTCTTTTGTACAGGTAACGGTAATGATTCTGTCTAATGATGGCAGTGGCCACAACAAACCTTATTCAATCTTAGCAGGAGGAAATTAGGCATTTTCTTTGCATGTAGACTTCCATTATTTGGACGGGGCTCCTGTGACATAGGCCATTATATCTGTAATATATATTTATAGTTGTTTAAAGACCTAAAAGTTTATGGAATAAATCTGATGCAATATAGCCAGGAGGCCTGTGAGTTTTCATCATGTTATTGATTAAAAAGCCCACCACTATACTGTGAAGATAATGGAAATAATTCAAAACTGGGTAAAAATTCCTTTGATTCTGTATAAATAATTTCACATTTGTTTTTTAAAAAAGAGTATTTGCTTATTTTTTTCCCCTCAAGATAATCTCTGCCTTTGTTTGAAAAAGGTTATTGATTGGAATGTTAACTTAAATAGTCTGTGGCGGGTGTGACAGAGCACATGGCTGCAATTAATCTTGCAATGCAGAATCCATTATTGAAAAAGCACTAATGAGCCGTTCTAAGGCCTTCCCTGGTCACA
Organism: Thryothorus ludovicianus; assembly: GCA_013397245.1. Classification (NCBI taxonomy): domain Eukaryota; kingdom Metazoa; phylum Chordata; class Aves; order Passeriformes; family Certhiidae; genus Thryothorus; species Thryothorus ludovicianus. Next base: position 141,306 of record VZTB01002462.1, read on the forward strand.
GAGCGCCTGGAAGCAGCAGATTGCTCCTGCCCTTTAATGTCAGTTTTGGTCTTTAGTGTTCTACAGCCAGTGTAAGCAGAAGAGATTTTTCGATATTTTTAGGGAATTTATGTTAAAATTATCTTTCCCATCAGCCTGCAATTGTACCAGGTGCAGGATACAAGAAATGGTCTCTGAATGTGCTCACCTCCCCACTCCTCTGACCAGATGTCTGGTGGACATAATGTACAATTAAAGCCAGTGGCATGTGAAACACTGATGTCACTATAAAAAATGGTCTCAGTCCCAAAGTTCAGATCCAGAGGAGGTTTTGACAAAGATGAGGGAGCTTTCAAACCTGATCTACACTTTGAAATATTCTTTCAAGACAAAGGGATGAGCTGTTGGAAACCTCACTGCAAGGCTTATTGTCTCTGTTGTTTATAGCTATTGCAGCATAGCAAAAGTTTAGGTAGAGAATAGTTATGGTAGATTAGAAACTGTCAATGTTAACATATTGCCTTCTCCTTCAACAGAACTGCTCCCAGGGTGTATTTTAGAGCTCTGTCTATTGACTTTGGTGACACCATAAATATGTGTTACTTCCTCCCCCTATTAGATCTGCAGAGCTGACACAAACTTGTGGGAGATCCGGGGTTTCCCAGGGTGGAGCCACCACCACCTGAATTATTAACTGAGTTTCAGCTGCAGACTCTGCTGCACACCTCAGCCACAGCAAATGCTGCTCATCTCACAGTTAGGTGAAACAAGGCTGTTTCTCCATCTCAAACACATCGCAAGAAGACTTTCAGCTCTCTGACTTGTGTGCTACTGCAGTGTCCATAACTTGGATCACAATTTGGACTGCTCTGTGTGTTAAAGAAAATTGTGGCCTGAAGTAGCCTTTTTTATTTTTTTAGGGGAAAAAAAAGGGAATTTGAATTTACCTGTAGTAGCTTGCCACATGCAGCTACAGGACTTTGTGTTCAGGTATCCTGACACAGAAGGAATGCTAAGAAGGTCTGTGATATGGAGCAGGGATGGTGTTCACTAACACTGCCTCAGGAAGTTTTGGATGTGTGGATTTTTTGATAGCATGTAAAACACTAGGTTTTGAACAAAAGTAGCAGGAAAAGAAAGAGAAAGAGATTATGAAGAAGGAGAAATCAGGGAAGAAATGAAAAAGAATTTTATTATTTTGAGTATCTAGTGGCATGCTTGCCAGATACTACACTGCCTCACCATGCTGATAGCATAAGTAAAAATATTCTTTCCAATGACATTAAGTTTGGGGCATGGTACCTACAAGGAATGTTGCTTAATGTGAAAGAGCATCTGACTTGGAGGCTGAAGCAAGACATTCTTTTTGCCTTACACATGGTATAAGCCCTGGACTAACAGAGAGCAACCTGCAGCTATGCAGACTGGACTCTTGCAGTCACAGTAGTTGGGGAGAGAGCCTAGGTAGGATGTATCACTTAAAGGATGAGGCACCACTGATATGAGATGCCACACAGGAGACCTGCAGAGGTGTTTTTGAGGGAAATGAGGAACGAAACAGTCAAGACTGGTAACTGGAAGAGAGCAGGAGCAGCTATGAAGGGACAGAGATAAAGTAGTGAACAGGACCTGACTCTCCTGTTGTGTTAGAAAGGAAAGGTCTTCATCTGGAGTCTCTGCAATGAGCAATGTGTGTACATAGGCGAGTGAGTGTGTGAAGATGTGCATGCATTTAGCTAGGATTTATTCTGTAAGTTTGATTCCACTTTTTCTGTTTCTTTTCAAGTGTGACTAAAGCTGTTTAACTCTCTGATTAATTCACCTCCCTATATAAGTTGTTTTCTGTGATATATTCCAGCACTGTACAACATTTCTGGAAGAAGCTCTCTGCTGTTGGGATGAATTCCTCCCAGATGGGTAGTGTGGCACATTTGTTCTATTTACTGGTGTTGGAATAAGGCTTGCATTCAATGTAAATCAGATCTGGAGGTACATTTCAGTGTCATGTCAGGTTCTGCTAGTTTGGTAGTATCAGAAAGTATATGTGGTCCTCTCAGCAAGAAAAGGTATCTTGTCACATCTCCTTTTGCTTAGTTGCAGTTTCAAGGTCCCCAGAACTTTAGTTGGTCCACTGTAAATCTCAGTAAAAATGGTCACTTTTTTTGTGCTGACATTTCAAGGGCTCTAGAACCCTGTGATCTGCTTAGCCCATCTGAGCTCATCAGTATTGTCATGATGTTTCTTTATTCAAAGGCTTAAGAGTGATATGAGCAATTTCATTGATCCCTCCTTCTCTAAATATTTCCTTTATTTTCTATTCAATTTCTTTAATAAGTATGCATACACATTTCTTTACTGGACAGGCTTAGTTGTTGTATCACAACCATGCAAATATAACTGGAGAACAAAAATTCTTATTACAGCATTTGATGGTATCATGGACACATAAAAGAAATATATTTCCTACAGTATTACTTCCTTGTCCAGCAATCCTCAGCAGCTGTTTTCTTCACTAGCTGGAAAATACAGAATTTTTTTGTAGGGTGGTGATGGGCACTGTGATGACACAGCAAAATATTACTGATAGGTCTGGTAATGAAGATGACACATCTGTGTCCACATCTACCATAGACATGCCTTTTTTTTCTTATTGGAGAAACAGCCTTTCTTTCTCCACTCTTAAAAAGACACTTAGGCTGGTGGAAGTGGAAAATATTTTTTCCAATCCATTGCTTGTAGTCTAAGAACAGCAGATCAGCTAGAGGTGAAAAACCCCACGCAACTTCTGGTGCCAGTTTCTAGAAGAAGCAGGTGGCAGTGCTGGATGTGCATACCTGTGTTCCCAGTCTCTCTACAGATGAGCAGTTGACTCTCCCTGCCCTGAGTTTGCACAGTGTTAATGTTTAAGGATGTCAGAGAAGGATTCTAAATATGGGGCTTTCCAAGAAGGCAGGCAGGAGCTTATTGCAGGTGACTTAGGCAATGTCTCAGCCAGGTAAGGGTGATTTGGGAGTACAGTACTTTATTTCAGCGGTGTATTTGTCTCGTTTTGTTTTGCAGAAGGAACACTGATCCTACCTTTGGTTTGTTTGTTTGTTTGTATTTTCCCCTCCAGAAAGCCCATTGCTGACCCTGCTACTGTGATACCGCTGTTTTGCAAAGCTGAAGTCGACACGCATGTAGGGGCGGGGGTTGTAACTCTGGCAATTTGTCCTTCCCGATTAGATGTTACTGTTCTGCTAGCTTTCCCTTCTTTATTCCTTTCATTTAGTTCATTGTGGGAGTTGGCTTGGGTTTTTTTTTCCTTTCGGTTTCCTGTTTTGATCCTGGAAGGTTAGCCATGCAATTTGGTTTCTTCTGTGCCAACCAACTTTAGTGGCAGAGCTCTTAAAAAAAATTACAAGCTATACCCTTCCATCCTGTCTTGCGTCTTCTCTGTACGCTACTGCTTCCATTTAAGTAAAGTTTACAGAATTGCTCCACCCATTTGGACACCAGGAAGGGAAGCTGTGAAATGGAGAATAACCTCATTTCCACCAGGTCCTTCGTTCCAGTCGAAACAACGCTAATTGAAACTGTAGTCCAATTTCTATTAAGACGGATGGTCTCTCTCTGAAATTGGGTTTGTTTCTGATTTCATCCCTTTTCTTGTTTTCTTTAAAAAAAATGAATCCCCACAAAAACCAACTCAAAGCCAAACCATTTTTAAGAGCTCTGAATAAAACTGCTTTGCCAATGGGGAATGGGTGGAGATGACTCTGATTTTTCTCTTGTGCCCGGCAGCGAAAGGGTTAATGCCTGCTTTCCTCTTTGGTATCTGTTAGTTGCAGCCCATGTTGTGATCAGTCCATGTCCATGTGTGTTTTGCTCCCAAATTTAATACCGGTTAATTAACAAGCAATACATGAGCCTTAACAATGACCGTTGTTTCCGATCTTCCTCAGGACACCCGACCTGCCTGCAGTTCACCACAAACATGACTGAGGCTGTTAAAACCTATCAGTGGCAATGCATTGAGTGCAAATCCTGCAGCCTTTGTGGGACCTCAGAGAACGATGTGAGTCCATTTACCTTTCCATGCAAATAAGCACCACTGCAGGCTGCCGCCCTGCCCACCCTTCAGAAGCACGTGGCACTGGCACAGCTGAGCACTGCTGGTCGTTGTTTTACTGCTGCTTCCGTGCATCTCCAGGGAAGAGCCACCCCTGAGAGCAGAGATGGGCTTCTCCCCAGTGTCCCCATTCAGCCACTGGTCTCTGCTGAAATTAGCACAGGTATCCTATAGGGCCACTTAAGATGCTGATACTTGTGGTTTGTGTACTTATTCAATAGAATTTAGCTGGGGGCCATGAATTCCTGTTGCAGGGAGCTTTCAGTATGATAGTCAGAAGTAGATGTGAATACATGATAACCCAAGAGAGGCAAGTATGTTCCTTCTGTCCCTGATTTTCTTTACTTTCTTGGTATGATTTTTTAAACTTAATTACAAGACTTGGGAAACATGAAACCATTTGAAGAGGGATGGCTAAGCCTCACCTAATCACCAACTCCGGTGATTTCCAGAGCCTGCAGCTGAGCAATGTCTTCCCTCTGGGGTTTGCAGATAAAATCTGATGCTAAGGGTCCTTGGTGGCCTGTGAGAGCCTTGGAAAACTGACTGTGGCTGGAGAATTTTGGAGGTGATTAGCTAACACTATATTCCCTACAGCAGAATAAATTTAAAGCCTGAGATTTTGTTTTTGCTTTAGCATAAAAAAATCTGAACCCGTGGAGCTGTTCTGCCTTAGGAATCACAGGATACTTCAGAGCAGCTTTTTTCACCCCAAATATAGGAAAGAGCTGCAGACCACATGGTGGGGTCATGTAATTTCCATCTGTTTCACAAAAAATTTACTCAGCTGAGTTTTGGAAAACTGTCTAAGTCAAAGGTTTCCTCTGAAGGAATGAGATCAGCACATGGTGACATGGGAGCCCAGCAAAGCCTGTCCTCTTCTCTCAGTGCAGCATATCCCCAGCATAACAGCTTTTACTCCTGCATCATGAGGCCATCTTGGACAGGAACTCCTCCATTTCTCATAGTGATATTCTAGTTAGAAACTGAACTGTCTTTGTGCTAAGAGAGACTTTTTGCAGCCTCTCAGGAATATGGTGGCTAATCATGGATGAACAAATGTGATGTTTGTAGCCTTTACGCTCCCAGTAGTCTCCTAGTCTCTGTTGTTGCAGCTCTGCATTCCCAGCTGAGCACTGCTGGTTAACCTACTTATGTTTTCATTTTGGCAAGAGACTAATTTACATCATTTTCTCTCTTCTTCTCTCCCCCTCTCCCTGTTTCCCCACTGTCTCTCCAACAAACCTGCCTCAGGACCAGCTGCTCTTCTGTGATGACTGTGACCGTGGCTATCACATGTATTGCTTGAATCCACCAGTCTTTGAGCCCCCAGAAGGTAACTGAAGTCTGCTTTGTAAATCACAATAAAGTCTTTGTGGAGAAGGGAAAAATTTAAGAAAGGTGTTTTGAACCATGCAGGGTTAAGGAAACAGTAGCAAAACAAAGGGGGGTAGCACTGGAAAGAAGCAAAATTAATAGCTGTGAAGTGCTAGCGTGATCTGTAGCATCCTGTTCAATCTTGCCTGGTTTCCTCCTCTTCCAGATCATGGCTCTTTTGTGGGTCATGGATACCTTTGGATGTCCCACATGTCATTGGTCACCTCAGTTTAGTCAATTGAATTGAGCACCTGTGAAATGTGACTTTGGACTTCCTAAGTCAAAGTCCTAATGAGAGCCTCAGACAGGGAGGTCCTCTCTGGAACATCTGAGAGCCTGTTGTCAGGAGACTGGATTAAAGGGAATTACCTACCTTGCTCTATGATATGTTTCTGTCTTGAAAGGGTGAGGGTTTTACATTTGGTATGTAATTATGACCTCTGCAGGGGGTTCACTCTGACTACACTGTGAGTGATTGGACTTTGTCACTTGGCTGTGGAGCAGAGGAACCAGTTTCTTACCATTAGAGGTTCTCTGACTAAAATCCTCAGAGAGCAGTAGAATTGGAGAAGGACACCTGTGAGTGTGAGTGTGGTTTATATGAGGGGTAGGACAAGAATAACTACAAATCAGTCATGCATTCGGGAGCTAATGTTTGTAACTTTGGTAAAAAGGAAGCTAAATCAGGAGGGGGAAATTTTGAAATGCAGCTAATAATTAGCTAAAGGTTTCTGTTCCACTGGGAGGTGGTTTATTGAAAGTGTGAAAATATAAAACACCTCATTGCAATGCACACCCCAGCAGCATTGTAGCTCATGTAGAAAGCCTGTAGACACAAAAGCAAGGGCAGCCGAGACTGCTTCACAAAAGTACAGGCAATTACAATATTAGGAATATCTGATAAACTGTTCAAGCCAATCTTGTCATAAAACTCTGAGTGCCTGGATTTTATGTCATTCCTATAAGAAGGATTTCTTCATTTGCAGGGAGCTGGAGTTGTCATTTGTGCCAGGAGCTGCTCAGAGAGAGAGCATCAGCTTTTGGCTACCAGGCCTGAGGAGCTCCAGCAGTCAAGAAACACCTTGCTCCTGGTGTTGCCATACCAGCACACAATTCCCATCCAGAACACAAAGACACAACCCACATCCAAACGAACGGACACTCAAATACAGGAAGAGGTATCTGTGGTATTCACTGTCACTAAAGCCAGGCCTCCTGGGCTCTGCTAGGACTGTGTACTTTCCCAATGATCTGGATGAAATCTCTTCACTGCTATGCATGGTTGCTGCTTGCCATTAACAGGCTTACATGCATTATGGAAGGGGGAGGGTTGTTAAACCGACACGGAGACATCAATTCTGTGTGGCCTTGTGCTTTCTGTTTAGTCTTTTTTTAAATGAAAAAGTAGTAAGATATTTCCCAAGGAATTATTGGTGAGTACTTCAGCTGGCAGCAACACCAAGTGTTTCTCTTCACAGCTGGACTGGAAATCTCTTATCTGCAACACTCTGTAGATGCATGAGTGCTTAAGAGGGGTGCTCTGAGAGTTGCATTTAGTTCAATACTTCCCTATTCATGAGCAGCACATTGTCACTAAGAGAAGCACTGATCAAAACTTTTTGGGGTGATACTTTCTCCATTGAATCCAATGCCCTGATTTACCAAATCATTAGGAATCTGTTTTAAGTGTAAGGAAGAGCAGTACTGGTATGTACACACTCAGATGCTTAGAAATGCCCTTGGTATTCAGGATATTCAGGCATACTGTCCCACTGCAATGCCAGCAATACCTTCCAGACATATAATTTCTTTTTTTCAGAAAATTCTGAGTGAAAAATCTTATGTATGCAACTGATTTTCTGTTTAGCTCAGAATATTGGACAAAAGAAAAATTGTCATCTTAAGTTGATCACAGAAAGTAAAAATTGTCAGTTTTCTAAGCAATCTAATGTAAGTTGCAAAAAGGAACAATTTTGGCTTAAGGTCAAATGGAGCACTTTGATTAAATTTTTGAAATTTCTAAACTAAAATGTCCTGCAACTGCAAGCTGCATTTTCTGGGTGTTGCCTAATTCGGGCTTTCAACATTTCCAAAGTGTTTCTGTTTTTTGTCAAAGTAATTATCAAGATCTTACTGAATTTCCAAATGATTTTCCCCCAAATTCTCTACAATTGCATTTTTGGCCAATGACATAATTTGTCTAAAAGCCTTCCCCAGCTCTAAAGGAAAGAATCATTTGCTGAACCTAACATGAAAAGAAGAATTTTCTTAATGATTAAAAAATTTAAATAGGAATTGTTCTAGTTTTAAAACAAAGTTTTAAATGTGAAATGAAGAAATACTAAGTGAGAACATTCATCGAAAAAAAATTATTGCAGTTGAATCTCTTTGAATAATTTCAGACATGACTAGAAGAATAAGTACATCAAATATTTTCTACAAAATACATCTTTAAGGTTAAAAACCTACCACTCCCTGAACTGCCAAGTAGCCCAGAATAAGCTTTTTTTTTGGGTATGATGTATATCACTTTCTATGCATAGATTTAAGTGGGTTTATAATATAAATTTATGAGAGTCCCAAACAGCATGTGACTCATGTTGCTGGTACAAGGAGGTAAGGATACTGAAGATTATATTTGGTATGTTTATATTGGTTGAAACTCTTCTGCAAAATTAAATGTTCTCAGACACTTGAAAGAAATTGTGAAACAACACTGGTGAGCTATTTTTGCTTCCTTCTCCTGCTAATTACACTTAGTTAGGATGAGCTATACTGACCTAGTGCACTTTTTCTCCTTGTTTAGGTAGTTTCTTCTCCTTTTGTTCACCTTACACACCAAAAGTAGCTGTGTCAGCTACTGGATTCTCCCACCTACTGTTGCAGCCTCTTCTCAGGCTGCAACAGGAGTATTGTAACCTGTCAGAAAAAAAATGTAGAAAGAATTTATCCTAATTGTATTGGACCAAATCTCTCCTGGAGCAGCTGCACTGGCTACCTGTAAAATTCATCCAATATCTTGTGCTTTCTGTGTGACAGCCCTTCAATGAGCTGAGAGTACAAAGAAATTTGAGCATCGAGTCTGGAGAGAGCAATGTGGAAGCCTGTGCACCTGCATCAGGAGTCTGATACCTGTTGGGAGAAGGTGCTTGAGCAAATATAAAATAAAGCATCTTCCTCCCAGTCTGGAACTGCCCTGGCCCTGGGGAGTACTTGAAGGAAACAGCTGATCTGCATGAGCATTTACACCCATCTGTTGGTGTGGTAAACCCTGCTGATCTGGCATTTTGGGACCATCACATGGTCTGATATGAAATCCTGTTGCTGTTGTGGCCAGAAGTGGAAGTGTGTATTCACCAGAGACCCCACTGGGCTCTCTCACAGAAAATGGGTGTTTTGGGAAGAGTGACTGGAAACGAGAAGTGTATGTGCTGGTGGAAACTTTCACGGTGGTGCTGGTGGTGGGATCAGCACATGTGGGTTAGTGTTTGGGCCAGTCCTCAGCTACCAGTCCTGCTGGACCTAGAGATTTCCATCATAAAAATGCCCATCGCCTTCCAGTGTCCTGGTGTTCACACTGACCTTGGAAGAGCAGGGCAATGTCTGCATCCCTAAACAGAGAGCACATGCATGTTGTTTTGGCCGGTGTGTTAAGCAGATGCTGGTGGCTCATCATGTAAGTCTTGGGTAGCCTGGCTAGTGGAATTCAGCTGGTGCAGAATTTCAGTGGTCTCCATCCTTATGACAGAGACATTACTAAAGGAGCTGTGCTCCCTGTGCACACCTGCTTTCCTGTTTCGTGGTTTTGATCCAGAGCTGTTTTTTCCTCCCACAACCATTCTGCAGCCAGCAATATCTTTCATGTTCAGAAATACTCCTCCATGGCCTTGCTGAAGTTTCATCACTAATGAGGTATGACAGAAGGACAGATTGCTAGATCTTCAATGCCAAAGTGTTGTGTTTGCCATCTGAGATCAGTGTGACAGGGTGCTTACCCACAGTGGACCAGCTGTGTTTCATCTCTCCAGCCTTATGCTGTGTGCTGTGTATCCAGGCAGCTCCAGGTAACTTTGGCAGCAGATTAGATACAAACTCTCCCACCCACAAAACTTCCTCCAGCCACAGCTGCCCTTCACTAGCTGAGTCCAGGACAGAGGGCTGGAATGGACCTCTCAGTGACATTTTTAGCATTCATTTGGAGTCATGTGTGTTGGTGCACTTTAGAAATACTTACTGACCTCCCAGGTGAAAAATGCACCAGCTTTGCTGACGTGTGGAGAGGTTGTGGCACTACCATGGGGCTGAGGAAGAGGAGTGCAGAAACTCCAAACTGATTCCCTGTCACCTGCTGCCCCACTGGGGATAGTCCTCCTGCATGACTGCTGGCATGTGTGACTTGGGCAACACCACACCTCTCCTGATCTGGTCTGGGCACTAAACAGTGTGAGGGCTCTGGCCCAGTGTGCTGCTCTCTCTCTTGCTATGGCAGGATGTGCAAGTTTGTTGGCAGTCCCTGAGGTGAATAAACTCTGGTGTTTTTGAAAACTCTTCTCTATAGGCAAGGCAATTAATGTTTTAGCACAAATCAGGGGAAACTACCAGGAGATGGTGGATCAGGCATGCCTTGAAGACTTCAAATCCAGAACGGACAAATTCCTAGATGTATTTTAATTAAGCACAATCTTATTTAATCACAGGAATGTCTGAGTGAAAAAGGCTTGTGTTATAAAGGAAGTCAGGCTGGATGATGTAATTGTTCTTCCTGGCCTCATTATGAAAACAGATGTTTACTGTGGGAGAGGATGTATTTAAATACAAGCGTGTCTGCACAATGGCCTTAAAGTATGTTAGCTAAATATATGCCTATGATCCTTCTACTTTTACCTCCTTTTGGATAACCTAAAAAAGGCCAGTTAGAGAAAATCACCTTTACTGATGCAGTAAATTGCACATTACCTCCTTCATGCCCACAATGGCATCCACTTTGCTGTTGGCTACTTTGGGCTATTACAGAGACTGAACAATTCAGACTGTATTGTGTGAAACCAAGGCTTGCCTCTGGCTCTCCATCACATTTGTGTGCTGTGTTGCCCAGTTTTCTGACCATGGTGGGAAGACTGGCTAGGGAGGGCAGCGCCTGAGGGGGCCACTCAGAAACCAGAGGGTGGAGAAATGACCACTGAACAGAGGCATCCAAGTGGTATCGCTGAGGAAGAGAACTCGAGTTCCATCACAGAGCCTCCCCCACAGCTTGGAAAAGGCAATACCTTTAAGAAACATGAGATGAGTCCTAACCTGCCCCCAAACTGTGCTTCCATAGCTTTGTTGTTGCATCAAGTTTACAGTGCGCAGAGTTTATATTCTGTAAATGTACCTCAGACCAGTTCTTGAGCCACCATTAAGTGTATTCTTTTGAAGCAAATATTACTCTAAATAACTTTGAAATCATGATTTTTCATCTCTCCTTAAAAGGAGCTTAGTCAATTCTGCCCCAAAGGAAGATTCTCCTGAACCAAGCAGTGTTATGGGGCTGTAGCATTTTCTTTACACTTACAGCATGTGTTTTGACAGGGGTCATTTGGGAGGTGAGGAGTGGATGGGGGTAGAAAGGAATATTAATTAAGCTTGTCACTGCTAGAGGGATAGTGTGCATTGTGGGCAAGAAAATTCCAGGTAGAGCCGGTCATGATTTTTCTGTGTGGAATGAATTTACTTTTAAAAAATGTGCTTTTGAGAGAACCATAATTATTCATATATTGAAGTCAATCTGGCAAATTATTTCATACAAGAACTAAGGGGGAACAGTCAAAAGTGTTGAAAATTATTGTTTCAATCTTTTTAAAAAGAATCACTTCAATATTTGAATTTTAAAGTTAATGTAATTTACACTGAGAAAAATCTGGCACCAGTCTGTGAGGGAAGAAAATGTAAATCTTATAGAGGACACGATTAACAGATAGATTGCCTTTTCAATGTTGTTATGGCAGGCTGTGGGATGATCATGAGGAGGTCACCTGGCATTTCAACACTTGGCCAGTTCTATAATTTTGGGAAAATAAGTTCTGTGGAGAGGAGCAGGCAGACAGATCAGGAAAGCCCTCTTCTCTAACCAGTTCTGGGTTTGTCTGGTGCTGCCTGGGAGATAGGAACAGGTGACAAGGCAGGAGCTGGATATGAAAGATCCAAGATCCTGCAGAAGGAACAAACAATTTTAGTTGCTGTGGCTGTACTTCTCCTCTGGTAAAAGAGGGCAGGAGTTGTGGCTGGCAGGCAGCCAAATCCATCTTCGGTGGTGATATAATTACAAGAAATGGCCTCCAGCCCCAGCAGTAGTTAAATGGCTTTTCAGGGCAGGCACCAAACCTGGTCTGGTTTACATAAGATAAACTCAGGTTTGCTGGAGGGGCAGGGAGTGCAGAGGGGTGTCTGTGGTTTGAAGGGGACTGATTTACAAGGGCAGCTGCCCAGCCTGCTCCCCAGCATGTTCCCCTGGCTGTGCAGGCTCAGGCACTGTCCCCATTCTGCCAGTGCCGGTGGCACTGTCCAGGGCCAAAGCATCCTGTCCCTGCTCCTGGGGACAGTTTTGCAGAGTGCTGGCACTGTCCCAGCTCTGTCTCTTGTGGTGCTGGCTGGGCCGCGAGGTCTCGCTGCACTGCAGACAAGGGCAGAGTGACACTCCCAGGCAGTGTCCCCACCCCTGGGGTCCGTGGCTCTCTTGAAGGAGGCAGGCTGCAGGTTGTGCCAGCACCTTTGTCCTGTCCTGATGGCCAAGCCTTAGCACAGGGCAGAGGAGAGGTGCACCACTCTCCTGTTTCTCCAGCTGCACTGCTGGGGTGTTTGGACAGTCCCCCACCACTGTGCATTGAGGCACTTAACTGAGGGGAAAGGGGAAGGTAAAGAACAACAAAAAGTACCTCTGGGGGGCAGAAGGGGTTTTAGGCTTTACCCTTTTATTGTATGCCAGGCATTTAGCAGCTGGGGAACCGAGCCAACAGTTCATTAATGTTTGTTGTGTATTTCTGCCATGTTGGGTGAAAATGTAAAGTGTTATTACATTAGTGCATTTACAATACATGTTGTTACTGCTTTTGAAAGGAGAAAACTATTATTTTCAGATCAGCTTACTGCCCTTTTTGTGCATGACGTTAATAATAAAACACTTCATACCTGAAAATTGCTGATTTTTCAGGTATTGATATTTTCTTTCAGACTCCTGTCAGTCTATTCATCCATCTGATTCAGTTCATTGTAACAAACTATAGGTTTCACCTCCACTGTGACTTAGGAAATATTTCATCTCTTCCCACTCTCAGAAGCTGGGGAGAGAGAAGGGCAGGTTTTATTCTTTGAGTTCAGAAGGACTCATAAAGGATGACACATTCATTTCATGTTCATCTCCTTTCCATGTCTTGAATGACTGAATTGGTTGGCTGGGAGAGCATTCCCTGCTGCAGAGGTCTGAAGGGTCTTTGCTGCCATGGCTCACCTCTGTATGAGAAAGCACAGTCCAGCATTTTGTCCACTTGGGTAGGACTCTTCCTGCTATTGCCATATAAGACTTTGAAACTGCTAATTCTCATCAGGGTCCCTTGTGCCTACAAGATAAGGACTTCCATTTCTCAAGATCTTCTGCCTGGAAGGCCAAACGTCCTGCTGCCCATGAACTCTGATGGTGCACAGATCCATTTCCAGCCTCAACATGTGCTTTTGCTGGACACAGGACCTCATTTGGATGTTCACAATGTACTCTCACTGCAGAATTTGTGAGCAGCAGTGAAAAAGGAAGTATGTGCTGAAAACCAAAGGACAATATATGAGTGTTATACCTAACCTACTCTTCCTTTATAGCTCTCCTGGAGTGCTAGAAATGTGCCCCTGCATCCTTTTGGGAAGGCTGTGCATGAGGAATTTCCAAGTGTCATCTCCTTGAGCTTCATTACAGAATATATTTCCTTGTTAATTTTATTTTTTTTTCTTTTCTTACAGTATTTCAGAGACAGTGTATACTGAAACTGATTTGAAAGGTTTAGAACAATTCAGAAATAGGTCCAAACCATCAGCTTTTATCTCTCCCTTAGAAGTGTTCATCAAAGCTTTGATCATTGCAGAGAATCAAGCTTGTGTGCTTTTTTAATCTCAACTCAGCATTAAGGCCATACAGTCGTTCATAATGACTTTTTTAGTCATAAAATGTTTTTTAAAAAAAGTGAGACATATTTCCTCTTTACCTTGATGGCTTTCCATTTCTTCTGCTGCAGCAGACATCAACAGTCTTCCTGTTTACTTAGATTTCCTTCCAGCACTGCAGCCTGGGTCAGAGGTGATGGGTGTAGGCCTGGTAATAACTTATTTCTTTGAATTGCAGATGTAAAGAGAAGCTCAAGAGTATTTAAGTAAATTGTCATCTGTGGATCTTCTAAGAGCCAGAAGACTGTGTACATGCTAATTTAGTGGTTCACCTTTCCTTTACCTGCCATTTCAGATTGATTGTGCCATTGGGATACACATTTTTATTTTTTTGCACTAGAAGTGGTTGAAAAGAAAAACATCAACAATTAAAATTGGAGGTGAGGAAGATTGAGTTACAGTCTTTGCTGAGTTAAAATCCATTATTTGATATGGGACAATATTGGCCCCATTATTCTAAAGAAAAATAGGAGGAGAATAAATCTGTGGCATCATAGCACTTCTCCCAGATAAAACCTGTTTTGTCATCATCTTTAAGTTCACTTTTAAAATGCTGAAGTAACGATCTCTGAATAGTGGTACTGGCACAGCCTTACTGTGTGATGCTGTAGTATTGATTTTTAATTAGAGACTTTAAGTTATATATGCAAATATATAGATACATATGTATTTGTGTATCATCCTAATGTTATTTACTGTAAACATTGCTCACTGATCAGGAATAGACCTAGAGTCATATTGTAAGTATTACTTAAGAAGGAGGAAAGAGAAAATCGTACGTTTCGGAAAGGTGGGTCAGCATTCTAACAAAATAGGGAAAAACTTCATCCCTTACAACTTAATCTGAATTGTATTTGGAGCATGACTTATCAACACATGAAAGAGAACCAATGCTCTAAAAAGTGGACTGATTCTCCACTGCTCTTAGTCAACATTCATCTACTGACTTTGTGGTTGGCCTGGTATCCTTAAAGATGCCAAATCTAAGTCTTGGACTTTAGTCTTTACTGAAAAGAGTGTGGCTGCTTAATAGTTGAGCACACTCAATACATGCAAGAAAACAGTTATTTCTGTCTCTGTCCCTAAATCTGTTCTGTTTATGTCCTGCTCTGGCTCAGCCTGGCTCTGGTGATGCCATGTCACAAGCTCCAAAGTAAAGTGAGAAATCTCAGCAAAAGATAATGATGGAACAGTCAGCAACCAGGGCAAATGTCTCTCTGACTTCATGGAGTTTGAGCTTGTTTCATCATTTTTCAGTATACTGCCTTCTGATTTTCTGTAAACAACTCCTCACTGCTATATCAGGAAATAGTGGACAGCAGCACATTATTTTCCTCACCTGTATGAGACCTCACTTCAGTCAGCTCCATCCTCCCCTCTCTTACTCATTTCTAATCTGTTCTAGTATTTTTGATCTCTCTGTCTCTTCATGTGAAAATCTTTTCCAGCCCCTCTCATTTTTAGCATCTCTCCCTGGAGTCAGTCCTCTTCAGCAGCATTTGCTCTGAGACAGACACCCCAGGATACACCACAGGTGTTTAAAGCCTTACTTTCAAGCTTTTCTTCTCTCCCAATGGTATGTCCTAACAGTATTTGCTTTTTAGCCATCCTGTGAGTAGGCCCATGGATACCTCTGGGATATTTTTCCTTTGTGATTGCAGCTGGTCCCAAAGGAGCCTGTGTTAGAGCCAGGCGAAGCCATGCAGCCTTGCTGCTGGCACACACAGCCTCCTTTCCCCAGTGCTCCAGCTGGGGATGTGGTCAGGCTGCCGGTGCATGAGATCACATCCAGCAGGGCTACTCCCTGGAAGCCAAAGTGTTGCTTAGTAACCCACTCATGGAAGTACCAGAAGCATTTTTCAATCTGTCACATTGGCAAAGAACACTGGCTTCTTGATTTAGAGGCATTCTGCTGTGCGTGGCAGGGCCATGCTCCATTATCTTGCATCCAGCACTATCTGCAAGCAAGGAAACGAATCTCCCATTTAATGGAGGGGCTGGGAGAAGATGGGGCTGTGAGGCACAGAAAATATTTTTCTAGGATTGTACGTGAAGCTTATAGCTGGTTCTCCTGGCATCTAGTCCTCATCTTAAATCCCTTCCCATGGGAGATATTCCCTGCTTATGAAATGCACTCCAGGGTCCTATAGCAATTGGCCAAACAGGACCCTGCAGCACCTTCATCTATTATGAGACATTACTGCAATAAAACTTGGTGTGTCATACAGAAACTGGATGAGGTATTGCAATATTTATGCTGTAAGCCTCAGTGTCATGGACAATAGCTACAGAATAATGTATGTCTTTTCTTAATGCAGTGGAGTCACAGCAGCTTCAGCAGAGCAAACTGAACACAGATCATCTGTGATTGCATGGTTTCCTCAGTTATTTTCAAATTATTCTGTTAGAGAGACTTAAATGAAAAATATCCTCTCATTTAAAAATAGCCTGTAAAGGCTCTTAGGTTATTCCCCCTTTTAAGAATAATTGTCTGAGAGCAAAACATCCAAGAACTGTGTTCTGACTTCAGAGGCTTACTCCTTTATCTGGCACTGGTTTATCATTAAAAATGGCTTCAAAAAGTAACTTGAGGGCTTTTATTTCAGGTACCTTATTGATTTTGCTATCACATCTCCTCATTCTGGAAATGAAAAGGTATTTTAAACAATGTCTAGCTTTGAGCTCTGGGGACCAGCTGAACTCTTCCCATCCTACTTCTTGTTATCAAAGACAGTAGAACCATACAGTGTGTCCAGCCACGGCATCCCCCATTTCTGTGGCTTGTCTCCTGTTGACACATTGGGTCCTGGAAGCCCTCTGCAAAATATTGAAGGGCTTTTATATGGGTCGTGGAAGGTCCAGGGTGGTCTGAACATGAGGCTGGTAAACAAAAGTACCCGAGAGCTTTTTGGTCTTTGGGGTGTCATTTACTTGGGATGATGCTCAATATTAAAGTGATGAAATCAGCAGGTTGCATCACATTTTTTTGTGTAAGGCCTTGTCAGTGCAAGGCCAGTGACATGCACAGTAGTCATGTGCTAAAGCTTGGCTCAGCATAAAGGATGAAAAAACATCCCACAATATCAGAAGCTCCTGACTTGAGGAGTTGAGTACCTTCCTGTGCTCTTTCCCAGTCTAATAAATAATTTTGGCTATGGGATAAAGAGTCCTTCAAATTTATTATATGTAGTTGTATTTTTATTGCACATAGTTTAAGAAGTACAGAAAGTGATCAAAAAATGCTCCTGATGACTGGCCAGCATAAGAGCATTTGATGACTTGCTGTGGATCCCAGAGCTGAAGTGTCTACATCACAGAAATATTCAGAATGAACTGGTTTCTCCAGGGGGCAGGGAGCACTCTTGGCAGGGAAGCAAAGACTGTGAAGGCCTGATCTATATTTTAACTCTTAGAACTGGCTGTGCTAGCTCAGAGCTGATGGAAAGCTTGCCATTGTGATGCTTTGCTCTGTGGAAAAAGGATTCAGAGAAGCACTAAGTATGCAATGCATTATTGTTTTTAAAAAATCAGGGTATCCGTTTCCGGTCTTCTAATACATTAACCCTGAAATTTGTTCCTAGTGAAATAGTTTAGCCTTACCAGTTAGGCATTGAAGCAAAAGACTTGTTGTTACAAAGACAGTGGGCTAGGGAAGAGCAGGTGTACTGAGTCACCTCTAGGCAATACTGAGAAAGCACATCCACTCCCTGCATTCACAGGGGAGGACACCTTTTTCTTTGCACTTACTGCACATCCTGCATCTTAAAATTATTTGAGGTGAGAACCATTTTAGAGCAACTGAGTTAACTGCAAAGCAGATGTTCTACTAGTGTTAGTTCTTGTTATTTAGGTTTTGGGGTTTCTATCTGCTCATACACTTACAGCCTTCTTTTCAACATTTGAGGATGCTCTAGATTACTTCTGTCTCTCCTAACTGGGATCTCCCTGCCCTAATGGAAACAACAAATTGTGGATTGGAAGCTTTCCCACTTCCTGGCTGTACATACCCCTGTCTATACAACATGTATGTGTATGTTGAGTGATTGCATTGTAGTGGCTTTTGTAATGCAATAACTGTGGTGTCAAGAAAATGTGGTTGGAGAAAACTATACTTACAAATTAACATGAATAGAAAATCAAAGTCACTGAAAAGGCAATACAGCTGAAGAATTCTTACTGTGAGCCACCACCATGTTTTCCACAATATGCCAACTTCTGAATCCTCTAAATAGGCTTTTATTCTCTCTACAGCAGAAGTGAACTTTAATTTTGTGTCTGTACTCGGAGCTGGAGACATTAGTGCTCAGTCTTTTCATAATGTGCTGATGAATTGAAATGCTAACCTTGTCATGGGTCCACCGGCTTCCATAATTTCCCACCAAAATAATCCAATGGCAGTTGATGAATAGCCTGGAGGAGTTTTGGATGCTGCTGACTGATGCATGCTGTTGAATGTTGGTCTTCAGGGCCATGAGGTTTTGTATTGATGCTTGTAAGAAAAACCCAGAAGTCTCAGATGAACCCAAATGTCCTAATAGTCACATGGCAGGTACAGAGAACAGTCAAAACAACTGAGTGAAGGGGGAAAAAAATAAGGGCTTCTGCCTGAAGAAAACCCCACATACCATCTCATTTCAGAGGAAAAATCCTTCTGTGACTAATCCTGGGTGACAAGTAGGTGGGCTCAAAAGCTGGAAAGACCCATCTCTGTAGTGTCTTTGTCACTGTGTCTTTGGTTATGTACACATACCAGAATAGGAGAAAATGCCTGTATTTCTTTCAAATTCCTTTTCAGCTATGTACACTGCCTCCAGGTTGCCTGTTGCTGCACCCTGTGAGGCCTCGTTGGAGTTTACATTATCTTGCTTGGTGTTTGTTTTCTATTGGCGGCCACAGACTAAGGTTACAGGTTTGGGAACCAGTACATAATTGTAAGGACAGCTTCCTGTGTTACTTTCCCCCCCCTCTTCCTCTTTTGTAAAGTGTGAAACTTTCTTTGGAACTCTGAAGTGACTGTATTGTTACAATGTTTGTATGTAGAGATTTGTTTTAACATGGCTTGTGTGGAGGACCTTTGCTCTTCTTATCTCACATTCAGTTTTATTAAGTGCTTGATAGCTTTGCCAACCTTCTGTGGGGGAGGAGAGGTGATGGGGTGGCTTCCAAACTTGGCTTTTCTAAGGGAAATTTGCCTAGCTTTACCTAGAGCAGTATGAGAATCTGGGGTGTTGCTGACTGTTCTTCAGTAATCCTGATCTGATTGCTTCTTGGAGAAAAAGATCAGCCTTGAAAGCCTCAGACAAAAAACCCCACTGTTTGATGCGCTAAGCCAGCACTGACCAAGAAGGCCCATCAGTTATGCATGGAAACCTGCATGGTGTTTCACCCCACCAGAAGGTGTCTGTGAGCACAGAGGGAATCATGGCAACTCACGCTGCTCTGCGGATGCCGATGGAGCCACCGCACCTTGCACCAGCCAAGGATCGGCCCTTCCGTGTTTTGGTGGTTAGGAAACCTGTGAGTGAAATCCTACTGAGGCTTGAGAGGAGAGAAGAATGGGTGTTAGAAGCCTCTCAGCTTTGGAGGATTTCTTTGGTATTCATACACATTTGCAAGAATGTATTCAAGCATCTTGTACTGTTATTAGTAACTCGTACTGTAGTTTGTTAGCAGTGTTGACTACCTACATAGCTAATATTCTGTTGCAACTTAGAAAATGTGTAAACAACTGCAGAAAAGAGGAGTTTAGAACTTGTATGTACTGTTTTTTTTATATTAAAGCACTTCAATTAAAAGTTCAAGGAAAAAAGCTTCTGTAGCCCTTGTATCTCTTTGGAAACAGATGTGTGGAAAGAGAATGGGGGTGCCCTCTTCCCAAGATCTTCCCTGTTTGCTTTGCTACTAACCAAAAGAGATGGTCAAAATTTTGGGAAGAGCTTTATGTGTTAAAGTTTATTCAGCAAACAGAAGGTGCCAACAACCTAGTCCAGAAGACATTATAATCCTGTGGAGTCCCTATGACCAACCCTGAAGCATCTGAGGGATGGCCGAGCCATCACAAAGTGCTGATTCATACACACGTGAGTATCTGTAAAAAAGGTTTTAAATGGGGAGCAGTTAATGAATGATTCCATGTGTAGTATATTAGATTTCCTTTATTTTTATCAGAGATCACTGGAAGCCTGTTCATGTGAAAGCAAAGGAAAAGCATCCCCAGCCCAGGGTTATTTCAGGGGTACTGGAAAGTGGTGGGTTTGGGTACCAGAGGAGTTTTGTTGGAAAACAGCAGCACACACAGGCAACAAAGGGTCCTCACCACACATCCCAGAAATTGTTTCTCTCTCCTCCCTGCCCCCTGGCCCCCCTCAATCTGCGTATCCAAATACTTTCCTGGATCACATCACTGTAGGATCAGCGTGCACAAACAGACATCTCTAAAGCAGCTTGTGATTTGGTGATCTCAGCCCTGCTCTTAGTAGCCAGATGCCCATAATATGAAAACAACCATCAAAACTGTCTCTTTTGCTGGCACTGTTTAATCAAAGGGACAATGGGAGAGAATGGCAGTCTTATTTCTACAAAGAGCCCTTCAATGTCAAATTTGCCATACAGTCGAGTAGCATTCACCTCCGTGGCACAGACTACAGCCACTCCGGAGGGGAACAAAAGCTCTCAGACAGCACGCAATTAATCCAGCATCTATTAAACCAAGCACGGGTAATTTTGAAGGAACGTAACAGATTTCTGCTTTAAATTATTCTAAGCACTATTTTTTTTTAACTCTACACAGTATGCACAGCTCAAAGTACAAACCAGAAGGCTCTGTTTCTGGCAGTTGTTATCTTCCTGGTAGCTGTTTTACATCCCTGGCATCTCATAATTCTGAGACAAGAATCAAGTAAAACACAGCAGAGGAACAGCATTAAAATGCCTCTGGTTTTCCTGCTGCCCAAAGCCATGTTCAGGTGCTCAGCGCCAGAGCAAACAATTAATTCCATGACCAAGGGAACTAATGAAATCTGGTTTCCTATGGATTTATGACAAGACGTTACCTTGGTGCCAGAGACTTAAGGAGTTAGTCTTTCTGCCAATATCTTGAATCCAGATGAGGATTTTATCAGCACTAGTCTCTGGAATGGCATAATGAACTTTGAAATGGATACATTAAATAAAACCCGAAAACTATGTTACACAACATACAGTGAGAGATTAAATTTACTGATAGGAATTTACAAGCTAATTAAAATCACAGATCAAAACAAATATACCTTGTCCACTAAGTCCTAAAAATGTGACTGCTGCTTGGTTTATTTCTGTAATGTCTGTCCGCCACTTATTTCCAGTGCAATGCTATTGAATAACAGTGTGATTGCCAGTGGAGTGATTGCAATAAAAGACACAAAGTATTTGTAATAGTAGAGCAAAAGATGTAAATAAACAATATGTTTTCACAGAAGAGGAAAATTACCCAAAAATCTAAGATGGACATGTATTTTAAAATCTTTTTAAAAGTGATTAGGAAAAGAAGAGGAAAAGTGAGGTGAGAAGTTTACTGAAAATGACAAACTGTTCTGGGCAGTCAAAACAAGAGTTGACTGTGAAGAGCTGCAGAAGTTTTTCATGGTAATGAGGAACTGGGTTGTAAAATGACAGATGAAATCTACTGTCGATAAATGCACAGTAATGCTTCTGGGGGAAAAAAACACCCTAATTATACATGCATAATGAGGGGCTCTAAATCAGCCATCACTGCACAGGAAAATGATCTCAGCATCGTCGCTAATTTTAAGAAAATGACAGGTCAAGGCTGAGCAGGTGTCAAAAAAGCAAGTAAAATGTTAGGAATAACTAGGAAGGGAGAAAAAAAAAGGACTAAACAGAAAACATCATTAAGTCTCTGCATAAATCTGTCGTGTGGTCCTGTGCTGGGTAGTGTTTACAGCCTTTCTGTGCTCCCACCCTCCCATCCCCACAGCCCAGAACACATCCAAAGAGCCAGAGGAGGCACAGGGGACAGCCAGAAAGCACTGGCACTACGGGACAGCTGCCATGCAAGGAGAGAACAAGTGTGCTGGGACCCACTGGCTGTCAAGAGAGATGGAAAAGGAGAGACAGGTTTGCAGGTTTGCCGGGAACCAGCAGCCACAGGGAACAAGCTGCACTTCCAGCCCCAGCCATATTGAAGCACCTGACTCCCAGACAGAGCCTAACTGTGGGGTACACACTCTATATCCACCTTGGTCCTCATATTTTTGGCTCCCAAACTTCCTTTAGAGGTCATTATTAGGGAAGATTATCTCCACATCCAATCCCATACTTTGGTTCTCACATCTTATTTTAATAGAGTTTATCCCTGTTCTTGAATTTATTTTCCTACCCCTTTAGTATCAGTCCATAGGGGGAGAAAATCTATTTGACACTTCAACCATAGTTCCTTGAGCAAGTTAATCTGTGCCTGCTTATTTCATTCACTACCACTGATAAAAGATAATCAAACAGCTTGTGCTTGAAGCCTTTGCCATTTTTCTGGTACAAAAGCCATATGAAACAGTAAATCCAAAATCAGCAAACCACAGCTAGACTCCAGGTGGGAGCAGACCTAGAATCACATCAGAAGAGGGTGAACCTCCCATCCACTTCTGCAGGACCAGGATTTCTTCTCTAAGTGTAGAAGCTTCCTAAGAAGATACAACAGTGATTGCAAAGACTAAAGATGTTGCTTCATCACAGCAGAAATTGATTTAATGGCTTTTTATTACGTGCTCCTGCAATGCCCTAGTGCATCTATCTGTTCTGGTACCACAATAGCTCACTGTTGCACAATGTCTGCTTTAGTGATTTGTTTATATGCTTATCTTATTCTTGGGAAATAAGAATCCATAGGAACTGAAAGAGCCTCCTTCCCAAGGCTGGCTGGCCGTGCTGAATGGAAGAAAGACCCATCAGTCTCAAAGAGATGCTATGGAGAGCAAAGGTACCTCCCCAGCAGCCTGACCTTGGCAAGGAGACAGGAGACTCACCATTTGCGACAGGCAGCAGTTCCCTTTAATAAATATTTCATAGCAAAGAACAGCAGACTTGGGGAGAAAATGGAGGGCAGGGTTCAGCCTGTGACGCAAGGTGATGTGACCAGACCTTGTCTAGCAGGGCTGGAGGCCACCTAATTGGCATTCCCACACCATGCTTACGAAGAGCATTCTGTAGTCCTCTGGGAACACAAAAATAATTAAAAGGCCCCTCAGCATGCAGTGTTGCTAATGGGCTATTGCCTGCCATGTGATGTTTTTGTGCTCAATTAGAGCTGAGCAACACAGACTGCTCAAAATTCCCGTCTCCCTCCGAGAGACACCTGGGTGGACCAAGCCTCCTTTTCTGCTGCACGGTGGCCCTTGTTGTGCATCGCCCTGCAGCATTTGTGATGAGGAGCTGGAGGCTGGGGCAGCAGCTGAGCTCCGTGCAGCAGAGCACACCGTGCTGTACTGAGGGTGCTCAGACACCACCAGCTCTGGCCCTGGGGGCAGAGCACGGAGCTGGTGGGTTCAGAGCACCCATCCTCGCACACCCGGGCACCTCTGTGGTGACCTGGAGCTGCAGGATGGCTGTGCGTATGGCACAAAGCAAAGGCCCTGGATCTCTTCCAGGCAAGGCCTTGCTCACACATTGCATATCTGTGTGACTTCTGGCTTCTCCTAATACAGTGCAAGGCTCAGTTGTTGCCAGCCACAGCTGCCTGGCAAAGAATTCCTTCAATATTCTCCCCCTTTTCTCTGCACAGATCCTCTATGGGATGATGCTGAGAGACCTATCAACACCTTTTGTGCTTTCTCAGGAGAGATTTGGCCACCTGAAGGCAATTTCTCTTTACAATCTCCGATTGCCTTCTGTCCAGGCACCTGTTTTATTTACCAGCCCTGCTGTGGAGGCTGCCTTGCCAGGTCTCTGTGCCTAATGCTGTCTCTGATACTCTCACAAGCCTGGATTCACTGTGCAAGCCATCGGTGCAAGCCGTTTGGGCCAAAACAACAATTCGTCTCCAAGGTATGGTTGTTTGAGTATTCATGGGCTAAACTTTAGGTAATTAGCATTGTTAATGTTCTCTGTGTGATATTACAGCTGTGGGCCTCATTAAAATATTCTCCTGGGAGAAGTCAGGTGAAGAGTCAGGTGTCAGCTTTGCTTCATGTGGAAAAGCCTGCCTGTTATTCTGAGAGAATTATTTGTTTAAACACTGGATTTACACATGATGGTGTATTTAATTCCCAGTGCTTCTGACAGCCAGAGAGCTGGGCTGAGCTGCTGAGCAGCACTGGTTTGGAACCCAGCAGCAAGGATCTCCATTTCTCATGCCTAAGAAAGGCTCGGGCTAGTGGGCTCCTGCCCAGGACACAGGCAGGAGTCTGCAGGTTGGTCTCCCACCATAAGGTCCTGGCAGATCCTGCCCACTGCCTGGCCAGCCCCAGCCAGCTCCCACCAGCTTCCCTGAGCAGCAGGAGCCTGAGGAGTGCTTTTAAAAGAAAGGACAGTGACGAAAGGCCACAGAGGAGCTCAAACTGATGAGAAGAGAAACAAAGAAACAGCCTCTGCTCCTCAGCGAGGGGTGGCATGGCCCAGGGCCATTTTCCCATGGCACTACCAGGTCCAGTGGTGGTCATCCCATCCTGTCTCTGTATTTTGTACAAGTAGTGAGAGACTTGAGCACATTGCCATCCCTGGCAGTGAGGGAGTTGTGCCCCAGTAAGGGCCTGGAGGAGTTCATACAGCTCAGGCATGGGGCACAACACATCTGTGCTCTGCAGGAGGCTCTGCATTTGCTTTGTGACCTTCCCAAGTTGTTTTCCGAAGGCCTACCAGCAGCTGCTTGGGCAATTATTTATGAACAGGAGTTGAGCTTCTCCAGCTGAAGGAGCTGGCTGTGGACAGATGTCAGAGCAACAAATGGGCACATACCAGCTGTTTGCAGGCACTGAGCAGCAGCAGCAGGCAGAGATGCCCACTGGCAGAGACAGAGATGTACAGAGATGCATGCTGCCTCTAGACCTGGCCTGCTGTAGCTGCACAGAATGTAAAACATAAATGGTGGTGTTACTGGGTTTTTTTTGGGTGGGCTTTTTTCGTTGTTTTTTTAATGTTTCACCCAGTATGCCTCTAGTATCACTTACTGGGTTGACCTTGGAAGCAGAGAGTTTTTCTTGGGCCTGAGAGAACAGCCACCATTGTGGCTAGGCTGAGTGCTCAGTCCCAGGCAAAGCCTTGTGTTTTGAGATGCCACACATGGCTGTCATCGGGCTGCCATCTGAAACCAATGGCTGCAGCCTCTAGGTATGTTTCTTTAGGAACAGATTTTGTTGTGATTTCCCTTGGGGGGTTTGGCAGGCTGCTCAGATGGGAAATGACCATTTGAAAGTCTCCCCCTTCCTTTCCATTTCAGCTACTTAAATGTCTTCATTTCTCATGGATTTTTCTGCCTGTGGGAGAGGTAGGTAGGTGGCTGGAAGAGCAGAGAGGTGAAGAGATGCAATGGAGATATCAGGTTCCTGGTGTGAAGAGAAGCTGAGGGCCTGGGTGGGAATGAAGGATGGCGATGGGTGAGTAGGAGGAAGCCTCACAGGATGGAAAGTAGGAGCGAAGAGACTGCAGGATGAAGATGGGAATGGAAGATTACCTGATTGCAGAGAGAGGATTTGTACAGCAGGATGCTGCTTTGTGTCGATTATGCAAATCACCTGTGCATGCTGTGCAGTGCTTCCTTGGGTTTGCTGTTTTGGTAGAGGATGGCTGGAAGCTCCCCAGGCTGCTGCTGCAGACCCTGTCACAGTGGGAAGCACCAGGCCAAGAGCACAGGAGGGTAAATGGAATGGCCTTGGTCAGCTTTTCTGGGAAACTCCTCAGCTGGTTCATACTGGAGTACTTCCACTGAGTCTACTATGCTGCTTCACACCTGCCACAAATCTGACCCATCAAATTTTGTGCTGAGGGAAGTGTTTAGTTCTTCTTTCACTAGTAAAATTGTCAGCAAAATTACCTGTTATACCATGCCCTACTTACTGCTTTAGGAGCATTTCACCAGAACTAGCTAAATCCAGTCATCATCCCTGTTCTGAACTTTCTCAGAGCTGGGAGGAGCCTGGGGCAGAGAAATAACACAAAGCTCAGGAGGATCCACTTTTTGTCTTAGGCCTGTCCATATAACCATAGTCCAACCTTTTCCTAACCTTCAGTGTACAAGATCTGTGCACAGGGCTCTCTGCCTTTGTGCAGAGAGCACAAATGGCTCTTGGAAAAATTTGACTCCTTCTGTAGCCAGGGTATGCAGCCAAGTCAAACTGCAAAATTTGGGTCCACATTTTGTCTGATGCCTGGTCAGGGTATTCAGAGTAGAGCTTAACTTTGCCTCATGAGTTAGAGGCAAATAGCAGAACCAGGAGGTGGCAGTGCTTGTGCAAAGCCTGTACCATACCTTCACACACCTGGAGCAAAAGCCATGGACAGAAATTCCTTGTAAGAATGGGAATCACATTAAAAAACCCAGTTTCGTCTCAGGAGAATTCAGAGCAGGATTTTATACATTGGTATAGGCCAGAACAGTGAGATATCGACTACTAACATCTTTACCAATAACACTAACTTTGGAGAATCGCTGGGCACAGGGATTTTATCTAATTTAAATGTAGCTCCCCTGTTCTTCCTTTGCTGTGAACTTGTGCAGATGAAAGAGGAATAACTATCTTGCAGACAAGCAGTTCCACGTACTGGAGATTAGTAGAGGCAGAGTGGGGAGCAGGGCTCCTGCCGGGTGCTGACATTCCCACTGTGCTGAGCAGAGCCTGCATTCAAATCATTCTGAGGAGAGCTGACTCTTGCAGGGGCAGCGCAAGGAATGCATCAGGGACTGGGCAAAGGGGTGCCTGTGCCTCACAACTCACTGAGCACAGGAGGGTCTGCCCTTTATCTGTCCAATACACTGGTGTGTGACTCCTTTCCTCCTGCCCTGCAGCACATGTGTGTCTCTGTGTGCATCTGTGTATCTGTTTCAGGGCTGGCATGTTCACCTGATGATACATATTTAAGTAATGTAAATAATTGACATGCAATAAGGAAATGTGCTTTATCAAATGAAGCGAGACCAGGCAAGGCCCAGCATCAATTCATATTCATATGCTGTGCTTTTCCTCCCCGTTTAATCTGTGTTTTAAAGGAACTTGTCCCTACTGGGAATTCCACTGCCAACCCTCACCGGCCTCATTTTGAGCCTACTCTGCCTTCTAAACTAATCCATCCTCAAAGCCAGAGGCTCATGTCAGCTTCATTTTGAGAGTGAGCATTTAATTTCTGCATGCTCCTATCCTTTAAAAAAGCCCAACATTTAAGCTAATAAAGGGGAAGAGCAGGGGGGAGTAGAGAAACAGAGATCTGACCATCCATCCATCTGTCTATCCGTCACAGCTAAACTCAGTATTTTACTATGAAAACAGTTATCTCCTTGTCCTTTCTCCACTATATTGACATTAAGACTCTGTGTAAGACTCATGAGGTCCATTTCTCCTGGATTTTAGTTCAATGCCCCTGCACTTCTTTCACCTGCATTTACAAGTTTCTTCTCCCCTCTGCTTATTTTGTAATGGCAGCATAAAGTTTTGAATGATGAAAGAGGACTTAAATTTGTAATGACCGGTGAGCCTGATGGCAAGTGCCAGGTGAACAGTACAAGTCTTCCCTAAATCCAGCTTGCCTTTGATCCAGGCATGTGTGTACTCTTTCCACTCTCTGTGCCTCCAAATGTTCCTTCTTTAGTTTTGGGAATGTGTGAAGCAGCATTTTCATTAATTGTGTGCTGAAGCCTGAGAACAAATTAGCATCTGTGCACAAAGGTGCTCCCCTGGCCACCCTGTCTGCGCTGCTACGCTTAATTGGTGTGAGTGTGGCAAGGGAGAAGGCAGCAGGCAGGCACTGCATTTAGCTTCCCTCTTTCTTCCCCTCTCACTCAGAGATTCCACTACATTATTTTAGATTCAGAGTCTCCAGGCATCTTGTTTAATTTATGCTGCAACTTTCTCATTGTCCCCGGAAATGCATTTGCAAAGAAAAAAAATCCATGCAGAGGATTTTTAGGAGCGGGTGAGGGAAGCTGCCAATGGTGATTATGCAGTGAGACAATCAGCATGAAGTGGTAGTGCCTCTGAACAAAGAAGTTATCGGCAAAAAATGGCAGCTTTGATCAATTTGTGTTTTCACTTGCCTCCATGAGAGGCTGTAACCCTTTAACTTCAAGTCCAGCCATCAAACTCAGTTTGCTCTTCCCTGAAAAGGAATATGGGGAAAAAACATTTCTTCCCCTCCACCTCCCCATTTGAGGCATCTCCAAGCTCATGCCAGGTGTTTCTTCATCCCCTTCTGGGCCTGGGCTTTTGTCTTTGGCCTGCAACTGCTTTCCTGTGCTTTGTCCTGCTCTCACTCACATACAGATCATGAAGAACCTGCACATCTTCGGTGTTTTCAAGGGGGTGTTGATGAAGGCACTGCCGTCCAGGGAATATCCCCCAAGGAAACTGTCTGGAGCAAGAGCTGAGCTCTTCAATACACTGAGAGGGAGCAGTTCTGTGCCCTTTGCCTTGGGTATTGGCAAAGCTGCAATCCAGAGGGAGAGCTTCTGCTACCTGCACAGAAATGTGTCCCCCTCCTCAGCAGCAGCCTCCAGGGCTTGTGCTTCCTGTGGGGGTGAGAGAGAAGTCTGCAGCCATCCCTCAGCCTTAGCGTGGCCCCTAGCTGGAAATCCTGCTACAGCCGGGGAATCTGGCACCCCGCCTCTCACAGGGGTACAGCTGGCAGTGCTACAGCACCATCCCTTCCCAGCAGCATGGCTTTTACAGAGTCAGTGGCCCAGTAGCACATGGTGAGCCTTAGGACTGCAGGAGAGAGGAGAAATTAGCATGCATGTCCCTGTGCCTCTTGGGCCCACAGCATCCAGGTCTCATAACTCTCCCTTTCTCTGTGCTGTCCTGATGCCTCTATTGTTTCCCATCAGCTCTCAGTGTTGATTTAATGTCTTCTGCCTTCCTGGGGCAGAAATAACACTTGTCCTTTCCCCTCATCTTGAAGACAATGCTGTGCAGCTGTGGAGAGTCCTTGAGAGTGCATTAGTGGCATTACTGGCAGCTCTGACCCACAACCATCTCTTACTTGTCTGCTCCAGACAAGAGACTGAATTCCCCAATCCTACAAACTATAATAAAAAGATGAACGGGAGACCAGGGTTGTTTCCTGGGTATAGCTGTGATGCTCTCTGCAGAGGCACAGGTTCAGCTCCCCCTCAGTACTCCCACTCAAGTATGTGATGACAACCAGAGGAGATGGTTTGGTACTGTCAGAACAGTGCTAGCTGTCTGTTCAGCCATGTGTAAATGAGCAGGACCTCCCCCAGGCACAAAATCCCTGGGAGGTGCAAGACTTCGGCTCCTCCGTGCTGCTGGCTTTTCTGGTGCTGTGCATAAGCAAAGCAGGGAACAGTGCCCAGGCACCCAGTGGAGACAGAGACTGAGGGACACTGTGGTGTGCCTCAAGAGTGGCACAGGAACAGCAGGTTCAGTTTGTGCTGAATGCACAAACATGTGACTGTCCCAAGGCCACACAGTGTAACAGAGGAGTCATTCAACACAAAGCTTTGGCTCACTTGAAATGCAGGACTAGCTGGAAAACACTGTCCCCAAGGTCACCGAAAGATATTGCTGGACTCAACAGCTCAACACCTCCTGTTGAGCTGTTCAGAAGGTAACAACAAGCTCATTTGAAATGTGGCCTGAGGCTTGCTAGGAAGCCAAGCTCTAGGCTGAGCAATCTGCTCTGCCCAACACCCTGGCCTGCCTCCACCTGAGCAGACTTGCTTGTAAGGCAGCCTGGGGCTCCCTGCAAACCCAGGAGCCCTGTGAAACATTCACAGACCCAGACAGCCTGCAGCTGAGCCTGAGCTTAGCTTTGTGTCTTGCACGCAGTACAAAAGCCAAGAGTATTTCCCTTGGCTCCACTGCACCTCCTGGTATTGTCATTGCCTCTGCTATGCACTGCCACTGCTGTTTGGTTACTCCTAGGGGTGAGTCAGACAGGCAGTGGCATCTTGTCCTGATGTTCCTGCACCCACCAAAGTTTTCAGTAGTTATTTGCTGAAAACTTTGGCTCCTCTGGATTGCACCAGCTACCCCTTCCCTCTCCCATTTCAGGGCAGCTTGAGCCATGATTTTGTGCTGGTACTTAGATGGGGAACCTAATGCAGGAGCTGGAAGCTGGCCATTTCTGGGTTGGAAATTTTGAGAGTAGAAGGCTGGAAAGCCAGGGCTCTGGCTCAGACAAGAGCCACCTTGGTTCCCTGCCAGAAGCTCTTTCTTATCCCTGCCATTTAGGTTTCTCCTTGCTTGAGGAGGCAAGTGAGTTATGATCTTGAGGAACTGGCATGGGCACGAAGCCAGGGGACAGCAAGAGCAAACAGACAAATGATGGGAGCTCTCAAAAGTGTAGGTCAAAGACAGGAGGACAGAGCAAAAAGGGAGGAAAATTCAGACATAGTCTTCTGCTGCAGTTTCTGAGCAAGACAACTTCATTGCCAGCAATTAAAAGGTTAATTCCCTTGACAACATCTCCCTCTCTTTCCCAAAGTCTATCTCAGAAATAATCAAAGTATTTAATTAATATTGCACTAGTCCAAAAAAGTACAATCATCTTCCAGGAGTATTTACATGTCAGGCTATAATTAGCAGCCTCCTTGGCACCAGCCCACATAAGGTGACAG
Source organism: Thryothorus ludovicianus (assembly GCA_013397245.1). Taxonomy (NCBI): domain Eukaryota; kingdom Metazoa; phylum Chordata; class Aves; order Passeriformes; family Certhiidae; genus Thryothorus; species Thryothorus ludovicianus. The sequence continues at coordinate 171,737 of VZTB01002462.1, forward strand.
GTCACAGTTTCCATTACATGCTGCATTTTTCCATATCATTGCTCATTCCTGAGTGACTATGAAACGAGTTAACCAAACTCAGCAAAGATGATGGATTGAGTAAGCCATGGTGGTAACCAGAAGAGGAGCAACTGATTTTTCTTGTCAGGAACTTGCTGACAGTAATCAACACCTTAGTTAAATGAAAATCTCTGTTTTTTTTTTTAAGTATGCTTTCCAAGTAGTCTGAGAAGCGGAATTTAAGATTTCGCTATTTCCTAGTGACAATCAACCATTTCTACCTTGACTAAACTTCCTTCTCCTGCTTAGGAGGGAAGTGCTTTGTCCATCCTACTGGATGATGTCTCTTGTTCCAACACAGGCAGATGGGTGAAAGAGTGGCTGCACTTAAAAACCCAAAATTGTTCTTGAATGCCTTTTACTCCTAGACCCTGCTGTTAGGGACTCAGACATGACAGGACACGTAAGGAGGCACAACAAAGCTTCAGACCAGAAATTAATTTCTGTCTGTGGAGAAAAGTTATTGGGTTATGATCAGAGCTGCAGGAGGCTGAGTCCTGGAGCACTGGCTTCCGCCATGGCATTTGCTGAGATTTTCCTATTTTTACTGTAATTTTACTCCAAAAAGCTATTCATAAAGAATCAAAAAAGATACAAGCATAAATCTAGAAGAAAATACCAATGAGCAAATTCCCACCTTTTCTCTTACAAAAATGTAAGCATTGTTATTTTCTCACTCAGATGTATGTTGGCTATTTGCAAGAGCAACTGGATGGAAAAAGGCCCAGTGAAGTGGGCACGGACACTAAGGAGACCTGCAGTCTCCCTAGGTGCCTTTTGAATGTTTTCTGGAGCTTCATCCCTACATAATGTACAAGGGTTTTGCAGAAATGGTGGCTTCTGGTTTGGTACTGTGTCAGCTCCATATGTAGCTGGCTTTCTGCTTGGATGTGAAACTCCAAAGATGTTTTTTGATTCTCACTGACCCACTCAGAAGGCTCATGGTCTATTTTGGGTAGGAACGTGGATGAAGTATGTTTGAGGGAGAGGAGGGAAAGGAAGGAGGAAGCATTCAGGATGCATGCAGATTTCAAGCTGATGCCCTGCCTGGCTGCTGAGAGGCAGCAGGAACATTAATGCTGACCCCCACCTATGGGCTGTCTTACAGCTGCAGCTGGACAAAAATGTGAACAAGTAAAAGTGCTTCCCCAGGCAATAGGAAGCCAGTGGAAAACTAAAGGGTTAAGGAAATACAAATCAGATGTTTTTGCAGTGAAGTTTCCTGCTGAACCTCTTGTCTGGGCCTCCCCCTGATGCCTCATGCATGGCTGCTGCTCTGCTGTTCCTCTGTGCTGGCAGCAGTGGACTGCCCTTCATGCCTCGGAGTGTGCAGGGCTCAATTATGCACTTACATGTCTTCCTCAAAATTGGCACCATCTGGACCACCACCTGAATGTCATTTTTTTCCTGCACAGCTTCTCACATGATTTGCCAGCTTGTGTTTGTGATTTGGAGGAGGGGGGGGATGTGTGTGAAAGGTGGTGAGATCTGGCACAGGTTTTTTGCATAATCAGTGCCACTGACAGAACTTTTATTTAGGATTTAATTGATCTCTGCACCTCTTTGGAAACCTGTGCCACTTATTCAGAGGAACTCCCTAAATCTGTGTCAACCTCCAACAGGGCTAAGTTTATTCCTCTAAAACAATAAACACATTAATCACCCTAAGGATAACCTCAGAAATAATAAGCAGCTTCCTGTTTGAAATGCTTCTACAGGAAAGAGAGAGCATACCAGGACAGAATTTGGACAGGCCAGTCTCTGTTGGGTGGTTCAGGTAGCATAGGCACCCAAACAGCATCTAAAGATCAGCTCTCACAACCTCCTCCAAGATGCTCAGGTGAAAAAAATATTGCTCCATCACCTACAGCACAGGTGAAGCTCTGTTTATATAAAAGTGTCCCCAGTCACAATCTTCATTTTAGGAGTTTGCTGTATTCCAGGACACAGACTCCTAAATCAAATTATGATTTCATAAATCTGACTGATCCAGGCTGTTGGCCTGTTGCTGCAGAGTACATTCTTGTACCAATGCTGCCTCTGCCACCAGTCACTTGCTGTATGCACGGGAAAGAAGGCCACTATTCATAAAGGCTGTACTCAGGTGGTACCTAAACACACTGTCCAGCTGTAAAACACCCAATCATGACCTCTTTCTGAGGTGAATAATAACAAAGACATTGGTTCACAAGGTGTGAAATTATTTGCATACACCAGTAAAAAACATTTAATAATGAAATTTTAAAGATATGGATGTTTTAATATTAAATATTACTTCTTATAGGGAAACTTGGAAAAGGAAGTTCAGTGCCTGCTGCCTTCACAGAGGCCATGAGGAAATGAGTTGGCTGCATTGCAACCAAAAAGTCACAAAGTTCTAGTTAAAACCTCTTTGAAGTCATGTTTCCTGCCAGTGTATGTCAACCAAATAAGGGCTTTCAATGTTTTGGCATATGCAGACACACAGTCCTTGTCACTACACGTGCCATCACTAGTGAGCTAACCTGAGAGTCACAGCTTCTGCCTTCCTGGCATCAAAGGCTGTGCAGCTGGCATCATTGTGGAAGTCCTGCAAATGCACAGGTGTTTTCTAGATACCCATGAGTGCTGGTCCTCAAGGACAAGGAGAGCTAGATATTGCCTCACCAATGAAGCTCAAGGAAAACCAGGAGCCATGGAGAGTGGCAGCACCTCCAGGTGGGGACTAGTCATATGAAAACTGGGTGGCGCCTTCACTAGTATGGAGAGGATTTGCCATTTTGGTTTTGCCTAATGGCCAATACATTAAAAACAGGAGATGCCAGTGTTGGCTCATAGGAAGAAGAAAGCAGGTGCCTTGCTGGGGAGGGCTCATGAAAGAGCCTATAGAGGCTATGTACACACTCTGTAGAAACATTTATATTCTCACTGCAACATGCAATTACAAGTCCTTCAATATGCCCAGGGTAAGGGAAGCTTCCAGAAGAAATTTTGCCTCCACTGCTAAGGAAATGATACACCATTCTTTGTTTACCATTAACTCACAGCAGCCTGCTTATATGCTTTCAGTTTTGGATAACTGATCACTCTGAGTATACTGCTCCTCTCATTTTTTCAGTTAGGGAGGCTGTGCCATCAGCTTTATCATTTGCATCCTCCACATTTACAAGTAAGTTAGCTCCACTATCCAACAGCCAGGTAGTCTTTCTGATGACCTTCTGGTGGAGTCTTTGTAAAAGCTCCCCTAATTTACAACAAGCATATACATATTTTAGGGATCAAGACAAAAACATATATATTCCTAACTACAGGCCTGGGTCAGGCACAAGAAGCTCTGCCAAAGAAGGGGCCATGAGTCTCAGCCTTTTATTTGAAACTTGATTGCAATGACAAGCACAACACTAATTAAAACTGTATCTTACATCCCTTTAATGACTGGTCTAACAAACAGGAGCAGGAACTGATGGGCTACCCAAAGTCTGTTAGTTTGGGCTGTTCAGTGAAACAGGAGCAGCGTGTGCACATTGCTGTGAAATAGCTCTTGGTCAGACACAGATTAGCACACGTGTGGAATTAACTCCAAAGAAACTTAAGGAAAACATGCTTTTGCTCAAGATGCTGAGAGAAGAGGTCTTTTTCCTTCTTAAGTGCCTATCCTAAGTTTGAGTAGAGGATAGATGGATGGAATAAGACAAGAGAAATGACTGAAATCCCTGATATTTTACTTGTTTTTAACAGACTGTGAATAGAGTTTTTTTCTGGTTAGTTTTCTTTTTTTTTAGTAATGAACCACCTCTTCCATGAAGTCCAGGGAGCCAGCAATCGCTCTTTTCCATCTAAAAACTGAGTGTTGGAGTGGTGCCAACTTTCAAAGAAATGAAGTGCTAGCCAGTGGCAAGAAAATGCAGTTTGATTTATTCTAAACCTTTAAAGTGAGTGGTAGGCCTGTACATTAAACCCAGCAGCCTTTTAATTATGGATTGGCTATTTCTAGTAGCCTTAAGATATAATTGTCTGTCTGAATGAAAAAAAAGCTGGGTGGCAAGGCTGAAATACAGGCTTGCTGATTTTGCCCAAACAAGGAGACTCAACAACTTTCATGGAAGTTTTAGGTGCATCAATACTGTAGGCACCTACCCTGCAGCTGGATACTGGCCCATATATCACCTTCATCTGCAGCACAGAGACTGACACTGACTACAGTTTTTCAGCAAATGCATAAACAATGAACTAGGGTCGACTGTGTTCACACCTCTTTTCTTTCCAGAAACATTTTTAATTAAAACTTGACTTAGAAGAGTGTTTCTGGAAGGTAGAATTAAAACAAGTATCAGAGAAAGATTGAGCAAACCCCACTGTAACAGTTATATCCATATTCTTGGGTGGCAGGGACAATACCAGGTGACCTGAATGTCCAAGAAAAACTAAACATAGTTCCTTGCACTTCAAGTATCCAATGTCAGTATCAAACTCTGTGAATGAGCTGCAGATTAACAATTTCCCTAGGAATAACTCTCTGTCAAGTAAATATCTGGCAATTATATTCAAATAGCGAATAAATCTTGGAGATACTACAATCTACTTGTGGGTAATTTGTTAACACCAGAAGAAATAGAGTTCGTCAAAAACATCTTTGCCCCCAGGAATGACAGGCTCATAGGCTAATAGAAATTAATTTTCCATCCCTAATATTGGGCACTACTTCTGTGTGGTATCACAGACCCTGACAGTTCTTTGGCATGTGATGTTGAAAACAGCCAGTTGCAATTTGTGTTTGCTTTTAAACTTACAGTTTAGCCGAGGGGATAGAAAAATGCTTCCTGTTGGGAGCAAATTCACCCCTCCCCTGGGCCCACACAGACTGCACCATGCTTTGAAGTCCCCTGTAAAATTGTGGAGTTGGGGCATGGTTCCCACCTGACCAGGGAGGTCATCTGGTATGTAAACTCTCAGATGTGACTGAGGCAGGGACAGGCTGCCTCCAGCATGTTTGCGGTTAACACTTTGTGCTCTTGTGCTCTGACTGCAATTTCCAGTCTCCCATCATCACTGTTGCTAGCAGTAATGAGCCTACTATGGATGATGGTATCCCCCTCTGTGACAATCATGAATTGCATCCCTCATGGAAACGGTATCCTAAGGAAATGATCCTGTATTCCAGGCTGTTATCCAGCATGCTGGAGAGGCAGGAGGTGATGGCCAAGATTTACACAAGAAGGAGTTCAGCAGCCCCACAGGAGGGGAAATGGTGAGAAGGCAGCAGGCCAGGAAGATCAAAGGGCTTTCCGAGCCACCAGCTGGGTCCTTACTTCCTAGGATAGGGACAAAGTGGGAAGGGGACTGACTCACTGGGACCTCCTCTCCCATGGGGAATTTTCCTATTTCTGCCCTGCTGAGGTGAAGTCTCATGTACCAAGTCAAACTCTGCTCTCTCTGCTGCATCTATTGCCAGCAGAGTGCAGTGGGTGCTCCCGTGGTCTTCCAGGAGAATGAGTAAATAGGATAATTTCATGTGCACCCCCACACAACTGCTTGGCTGGGCTGAGTCACCAGGAGCAGCCTGGGAATCTCAGCAATGTCTGCCTGGCTACAGTGCTTGTGCAGCACCACAGGGAACACACAGTATCTCCATGCCAGAATGCTCCTGCAGGACACACCACAGGAAAAAAACACATCTGTCTTATTTCATGGAGAACTTGTGCACAGAAGCTCCATGCAGATATTTCCACGGATTTTGGAAATACCTGCTTGTGTGCATGTATATGTATTGACCAAGTATGATAGTCAATACTTCACACAGCAGTGTTTTATAAAGCTTTCTCTTAACATGACTGCAGGAGGGTTGTATTACATGCAAAAAAAAAAAAAATCCTTGTGGATATTGCACAAGACCTTTCTGTGGAAAAACGATTCCAGGAGTGATGTAGATGGCTTTAACATGTTTTATGGGAACTGTTTTCAAAAAGACCTTCACTCTGCAGCAAGGTGCACTAGTTGCTGTGAAGACAAATGTGCAGGGTTTTGAGAATGTCATGTATGTCAATAATAGAATTCTTTTCAGATACTATGGATTTTACATTTTTAAAGCCTTTGATGATATGCCCATCATGGACTGGGCACAACTGCTGACTCCTCTTGCAGTGTTGGGCATGACCCCTTTCTGATGGGAGTCAGCTCCCCTTTTCAACTGCTGTGACAGAATTGAAAATATGCCCAACAGGAAAGCTGGAGTGGGTCTGGCATTTGACTCGGTCTCCCCTTGGCACTCTTGCTAGGGCAAATTTGCAACTGAAATTCCAAATTTGGCAAGAAAAGGAGGAACCATTTTCCTGGCAGCCCTCCACAGGTACTCAGGAGAGTGGATGGGGGGTGGTAGCCACAGAACAGATGGCAGCGTGGGATGGAGGTAGGTAAAGTGGTCAAAGATGTGCAATAAATAGATTTAACAAATATGTTACACCACAACATGTGTGACACATGCATGCAGTTTTCCACGAAGAGTACAATGCCAGGGTGATACTCCACTTACACAATGACTGGGTAATTGTGCCGTATGGACAAGCACAGCCCTTCTGTCTTCACATTACCATGTTTTTCCTGAGTGATCTCTTAAAGAAAGACAAAGGCAGCAAAATCGATAGCAGTCTTTGAGAAACTGGCATATGAGAAAAGCCTCAGCCATTACAATCTGAGGTGAGGAAAAGGCTGAAAAGAGACATGATAATCCATGAATATCTACACTTTCATGATGAAGAATGGATGTTGATATAAAGCGTAATAAACTCAAGAACATGTAAAAAATACATTAAGGGAACTACTCAGGGAAAAAAAAATCCATTGTGCTAAACACCTTTGCTATTTGTGGCCTACAGATGGCTCTCCCTGTTTTTACTCAGAGATGACATTTTATGTTGTATATCAGACTTCTTTTTTTCCCTGCAGTAAATGTTTGAAGTATGGAAAAATGTGTTCCTGAGGGTATCTGCTAAGGTCCCATCCATGGAGGTTTCAGAGGTTTGCTAGATAAAGGAAACTCAGTGAATATTCAGTAGGGAAAATCCTGCTGATTAAAGGGAGCAGTGCAAGATGAGCTGCCAGGTCTTTTATTATCTATGACTCTAAAACTATTGGTCGTGAAGGGAGTTCTTGCATAAAAGCCTTTACTGGCTTTATTTTTGCCAAGGCTGCTTCCAGGAATAGGGAATCCATCATGTCAGAGATGAATGCAAACAGAGCTTTCTCTCTTGCCCTCTCTCTCCATTTGGACTGTTCTTTCATTTGACATACAGACTGTGGTGTTCTGTGTATACTCTGCAACCTGATTTGCTTAAGACTCCCCAGAAACAGAGAGGCAGTGAGGGTGGGATCACCTTAACACAGTGACTTGACTTTTCTGAGAACTGCTTGCTGGGTCACAAGAGAAACTCAGGGAGGGAAGGACAAGACCCATGAGAGTGGGCTCCAGTGATGCCTTGATGGTCAGGCAGAGAGCCAAGGGAAGGATGTGATCCAGGTCCCTCCACCTGCAGCCAGGCACATCTTTCCTGTGACCCATTAGAGATCTCAAAGCCCTGGCAGATGAGAAGAAAGGTCACCCCTAAATCACTGTTAGAGTAATGCAGAATTGCCACCATATTCATCAGGTCAATAATACCCCAGGTGAGAATGAGAAAACCCACACTACGAATTTAATGTCCTATTTTCATAGCACTGCTCTCAACGCTGTTTCCACATTTTAAAAGTCTGTGGTTTGCTGTGCTGCTTTTCATAAAGCTCTGACAATTGTCTGATTAAATCATGGCAGAAGGCAGCTAAGCTCTGCCCAGCTCTGGCTGTGATGGCAGTTTTGCAGAGGGGAAGGCAGAGTGCATCAATGGAGCTCAGCATCATGACAGAGTATCTCCATATCCAGAGGCTGGTCATCACAGGAGGACAGGCATTTTTGGGTAGAGTACTACCTATCCAAAATGCATGACATGCAGAAGTTCAGGAATTTAGTTACAAGATAGGGCTTGCAGGTGGCCCACAGTGGATGGTCCATCACACTAAACACAGAAATATGTTTTTTTTTCCATGTGTTGGATGTGGGAGTATATGTACAGGGCTGGCTGAAGAAATTGGCAAGACAAACTTTCTTCAGACTGTGGAAAGCTCTAGTTAGCTTGATTTGTGCAGACCATGCCCCAAATCTGTCTGTGCCCCAGCACAGAGGATCTAACGTGGTATCAGGCATCAGCTGAGGGAAGGATTTGAGGCCTTCCCTGCTACTGACTGTATTAAAAAATGCACAGCTGCACTGACAAACATAAAGAAAATGACCCAGAGGTGACAGCACAGCCAAGAAGTCCTGAACACAGTATGCAGGCAAATGCTCCAAACTTGCATTTGCCAAGGTGCTGCCACTGCCTGAGCTCAGGATGTGCCACTTGAGCTCACAGCCCAAATTGCAGTAAGGGGTTGAGATTCAAAGAGGGGTGAGTCCAAACCATATCCCCCCCCCACCTTTCATCCCACTTTTGCAATTTCAGAGCTCAGTAGCCTCGCCCATGGCAATCTTTGAGGAAGTGTTTCTTTTAGTGGAGAGACTGATTCTTTAGCCAGCTTTGTAGGAAAATACTAGTTTGACAATCCCACCATGAGTTGTACAGACCAGCCTAAGAGGGGGTGAGGGAAAACAAGAGTTAAGGAACAGCAGCTGAGAGCTGCAGATGCTGAAACAAGGGGATGTGGGGAAGATCCAGGGCAATGGTGATGTGGCATGCTGGCGGCATGATGGGTGGACAAGCACGGATGCTCTGATGAGCAGAGCTGCAGGATGGCTTGAAGGCAAACACAAAGCAAATAAGCCTGTCAAGCAAGACAAGGGACTGCACATTGCAAGTCTCTGAGTCTGATTCCCAAGATATTAATGATGGACTCAGTGTGCACTGAGCATGGGGGCTAGTTGAGGGAGATAATTATTTCCCTGGTCTGTAGTGGTCCCTTCCTGCAAAACCAGCAAATGTTACACATTCTGCAGTATGGCACACAGAAAACAGAGATGCTCCGAAGGATGTAAGCCTAGCAGCTCTGAGCTCCCACGTGAGAGGCAGGTCTGGGAAGCAGCACAAACCTCGATTGGGGTCTGGCAGTAACACCTCCCGGCTCTGCAGGCGGGCACAGCCCGACCTTGCTGGTGAGGAGGTCTTGGGTTGCAAACACTGCTTGTCTCTGGGACCTTCAAAACCTGAGAGCCACAGGTCTTGTCCTCCTGTGAAGCAGCGCACCCAGCTTGCTGATGGGCGGCTTTCCGGCTTATTCGGGAGGAGCAGAGGCATGCCTCAGGTGCAGGTGCCAGAGGGTGCGGGCTGCGGGTCACCGAGCAGCACGGATGTCCGCTGCAGCAAACCAGGCGCCTTTTGCAGCCCCTGGCACGGGACAGAGCTCCCGAGCTCGGCGCGCAGCCTTTGTTTTCGGTGTTTGCTGCGTCCGGGCACCGTCCGTGCGGCTGGGTGCGATGAGGTTCCTCGGCAAGGGTNAGAGACGCTCGGCGGCAGCTCCGTCCAGCCCCGGCCCCGCTGCCCCTCCAGTCGGGGGCCGCGCTGCGGGATGGTGCCCGTGTCCCCACGGAGCCACAGAGCGCACCTGCCCCCGGCAGCGCCCTCCGCGCACCGCCACAGCTCCCGGACCCCTCCACCCTCCCCGGGTCTGACCCTCCGCCGGCAACCGGACGTGGCCTTGTGGAGAAGCAGCTCTGGCTGCCTCCGGTCACACCACAGGGGCAGGAGGCCCTTCAGAACTTCTCCTTCATAAAGCAAAATCCTCCAGTGCTTCCTTTGCCCCCATATGATCCCCAAAGAGCAAATTACAGAATCCGAGGTGCTTTTAGGAGAAGTAATGCGTTGTATAAAGCATCATTTGATTTTCTTTTTTAATCTGGTGTGCCTTAAACCACGTAGCATGAGGCTTACATAGAACCAGGGCAAGAACCAGATGCCCACAGTTCTAGGCTGTGAAGCTGTGCAGCCTGTGGGAATAACTTGCACATGGATGGACATGAGAAATATTGTTGAGGATCCAAAAGGAAACAGCTGCTCTGAAAATCCCAGTCCACACTACTCCACTTCCTAGTCCACCCATAGAAGGTGCTGCTCAGGGCTAGGTGCCACCTACTATTTATGTAAGGATGGCATGGTTTAAGTCCCCAAAGATGAGAGAGAGAATCTCAGTTTAGTATGTCTGCTGACAGATAGCAATATCCAAGGAACAATGCCATTGCCCACAAGAGAGCTGTCCTCTGCTGGATGAGATGTTTCAGCATGTCTTCTGGGTCCCTAGACAGGAAGGCACTGGTACATCCCTAAATTCTGCCCACTAACATCCACCTATTGTGTGGGGTGAATCCATAATTTCCTATTGCAAATACAGAGGGCAACTACACTGACACTTGTGGCAATAGCCATAAATTCACATTAAAAGCCTTCAAGTAATAGCATTGCTGTGTAAAGACAGCCTTTGAAAAGCTTGTTTCCAAAGCTTAGCAGCAGGATTAGGAGGTTGCTGGCTCTTAGCTGCGAGCTTTGCAGATGCTAGGGGCTGGCAAAGCAAAATCTGTATCACATGAAAAAGTTGATCAGGTCTGACTCTCCCCTGCCGTGAGATTACTTTTCTCACTACAAAGCATTTCTCCTCAGCAGTAAGTTCAAAGTACATGTGGGCATGAAGATAGTGTATTGTTCACCAGCTCACTGTTCTGCTGAGCAGCCTCGTTGCTTGTTCCCTGTCTCAGGTTATAAACAGTGCTGAGAAGCTCAAAATTGCTCACAGCTTAAACGACGTAATCATGATAACCTAGACTATCTTACCCTACTGTGAGCTCTACTTTAGTAATCCTGCTTAATCATTAAACCGCAATAAAAGCAAGCCAAGGAGTTTAAGGCAAGAGCCAAGCCAAGGTGTATCAGAGCACTGCTCCAAACTTGAACTGAGCAGTCACCTAGAGACAGAGGAAGCCACACAAAGGAATAGCGAAGTTGTTGTGCAAATGGTCAGAAAGATGTAGCAGAAAATTTGTATCCGTTGGGACTTGTGAAACTGTGAGCTGCTCTTGCTAGTCAAGACTCTGCAGTCATGCCCTATTTACATCCTTTTCCCAGGAGACCATCTTGTTATCTAGCACACACACTCCACTCAAGTCTTCTTGCTGACGTAGATGATGTGACTAAACCCTTATTCCTGTATATATTTGAGTATAACAGTGGTTGCTGGTTATTTTTCAGAATGCTTTACCTCTGTACTGAAGAGTACAAAGACAGCAAATTCCTTGGACAGACCTATTCCTTGTCCATGATGCTGCATATTGTGTTATAGCAAACTATTTTTTTCCCAAGATCTTTTCATACAGAGGATGAGGTTAGATTTAAAAAAAAAAAANAAAGGAGAGACACTGCTTCTGTCACTCTGCTGGAGACACTGAGAACAGGGTTGGGCTGAGGCCTGCCCATGGATGCATCCAGGGCTTGCACTGGTTCCAGGAGGATTATTCTTATGTGCATGAGTGCATGACAGAACAGATTTGGTCCTTGTGCTTTGACTTTTCCAGGATGCTCCATTTATTTGTGCATTTTAGGAAACAGACTGGTACAGCCAGTTGTTCTGTACCTGAGTTCCCCTTCTCCCACCCAAAACAGAAATAATTTTAGGCTAAAAGCATCACCCATGCCAGAAGATGAGAGAGCCAAATCCTTTGAAAGGAAAAGGACTTACCAAAACCACCAGGGTTTCACCTGAGTAGGACTAAACAAAGAACTTCACCACAGTCTGTGACAATTTGACTGAAGAGACAATGAGTCAATTTTGTATTTTCAGACCAAAATAATTATCTGGGTGGGGGAACAGTCTTGCCTCAGCTTCCTTGAAAGCAGGAATAAGAGGACTGGTATTGCTGAGATCATTCCAGAATTTGGGTTACAGTGCAGAAAACTGATTCATGTTTTGCAGTCTGAAATGGGGTATATTTTGTCTTCACTGACTCACTACCACCCCTTGTAAGATTTGACTGCAGCATGGAAGCATCCTGATATAACTTTACAGTGCATTATGTTGTTGTTACTGTAGTAACTTATTACTAGGAGATCTTGTGTTATCTTTATTGCTGCAGTGCCTGGTACGAATGTACCACTGTTTGTCCACACACACTTGTTATTACTGCCTTATTCCCCAAACTAATTTACTGCAGCATCCTGTTGTGTCTTATTGCTGCATTATCAAAATGCTACTTTACTGCAGTGGCCTGTGTTACCTTATTGCTACATTTATTCTGGTATTATTATGTCAGCTTACTGACACTTTTTATGGGTGCCCTGCTACCATTTTATTACAGTACTCTATGGGATCTTAGTGCTGAGTTATACTGAGAGTACATTAATCCATTTGCTTCAGCCTAGCACTGTCTGCACTGGCTCGTCGAACCTTTCCTAGTACTTGTCCTGCTCTTGTTTTGCCACAATAGCCATGAATGCTCTGGATACTCTATTATCCAAGTAACAGTGCACAGCCATATTTCACAGCCATAGCCCTGTAGGTATGGGAAGTTTTGTAGCTAGCTTGCACATCTTGGACATTGTAAAAGCTTTCCAGACTGTTTTTCCTTGAATTGATGCCATTTAGAACAAAAACAGAGGTGGAAAGCTGATTTCCTAACTCATCTTCAGCATGATGAGGTAGTTGGAAGACACCAGACACTTACAAAGCAGCAGATTACTGCTTGCAGTGCTCAATGGGATACCATTGGGTGTATAAAAGTAGCATCACTTGGAATATGTGAGGTCATTAAAAAGCAATAATTCAAGGATGTGGTTCATGGGGAAGTAGTTACATGTTAGCATCACCATATGTGAAGTAAAAGACATGTGAAGAACAGTTAATATATATTCCCAGGAGGAGGCCTTGTCTACTCTCATGTTTGTTTTGGAGAAATTTAGTCAGGAAATGAGGAGCAGAGCTTTCTTCTCTCCAGAGGATATGCAGCTCTGTCCGCTCAGCTAGCCATTGCTGAGCAGATTAGTTTGCACGAGTGTGCATTTAAATGGCAAGCTGTTCAGCATCCAGGCTCCCTGATGCACTCCCATGTGCATACTCTCCATGTCTGTAAGAATTCCCTCTATGTGCTCAACTGTTCAAACACAGAATATTCCCCACAGGCAAAATACAGTGGCAGCCAACATGACCGTCCTGCAGGAATAAAGCTGAAAGAAAAAGCAGAGTGCATCACTCACAGGGCAGCAGCACATCCCCAGGTTAAAGCCTGGCATTTCTGCTGCCTGCACAGACCATTACCCAAATTCCACCTGTCCCATCACCCGCCAGCATTCTCCAGTCCTGCCCCCATGCTGCAGGACCTGAGGAGTACCTCTGTGGAGCTACCCCATCTTTCCCCCAGGAGCTGATCTCTCCAGTGTCCGGAACTCACTGCAAAGCAGAGATCCATATGCACCACTTTACTGTCCCTGCTCCTTGTTACACACCAGTTTCATGATTTATACATACATCTTGCTAAGGAATGCTCTGCAGACCAGTTTGAGGGGTCACAAGACAGACCTCCCATGGGAAGTGCCTTGTGGCTGGGCAGCACTGGCAGTAGAGTAGCTTGGAGTGCGAGCAGCTGTTGGTTTAGAGAGCTCCAGTGATGCATGGCACTGGCGGCTTTGACAGAGATAAAAACACCATCTACAACGCTCTGAGAAGAGATGACCTCTGCATTTCCCTAGGGATGACCAAGAGGGAACACATGCATATGCACAAATGGACATATGAACCTATCACACAGAGGCCTGCATTTTCCCAAGCGGACCCTTTGGCTGGGATGGTAACAGAGGACAAGACAAACAGGTCCTGCAAGGACAGCTAAGTGACTATTTGGAGGGGACCAAATGTCCTCTTCAGAGGCAAGGGATCACAGGAATGTTGGGGACATTCATGGTGGTTCTGCAGTCCTGGAACTCTCTTGTGTCATGTATATGTAGGATGAATTTGGTCTGAAGGACTCAGACAGCAGGCTGTTTAGGGTATAGGCATGTGTAAAGAAAAAACATCATACTCAGTAGTCTACTGTACATTCATGCAAGTGTATGGACCTTAGGTATAATTGATATTAGGACTTTCTTGCAGGAAAGAAAAGAGATACCAGAATGAGAACTGTCGTGGGCAAAAAGAAAGGTACTTTTTCTGACAGAAACTATGCTGGCATGTTTTTGTGCATACATAGGCCTTAGATATTAGAATAGTACTTGCCTCAGAAGTGAATGTTGTCGATAGCCAGCTGTCTACTTAGCTAGATGTTTTTGCCTAGATAGGAATGCAGACTTGTAGACATATAACAGTTTCTACCACCAGTACAAAAAGCCAATTTGCCGTGGCATGAGTGAAGAAGACTAGGAAATGTCTAGTTTCATATATGCTTCAGATCTGAACTGCTTACAAAACATAGGAGGTTTTGTAGGCAGCTCTAAGTCAGCTGAGTCTTGAAATTTTTTTCATATATAGATAATATACTGTATGTGAATGCAGGCCATTTTCCTATCTGCAGCTAGTATAAATGGATTTTATAATAAAGTCACTTCAGTCCTGTCCTCATCCTAACCTCCAAAAGCTTGAAACAAGCTACTAGGTCATCTTTTGCTGTTGCATTCATGGGCTGCAGGTCAGATGAGTTTTAGTGGAAGCTCATTTCCTCCAGTGGTACAATTTTACTCTCAGAATGATGCTTCTCAGCAGGGCCAGTTATCTGAGCATGATATCACAGCTGGATGTGCTGCTTTTTAGGTAGGGTCACCTGGCACCCAGTGCCCCGCCCATTCACACCCAGCTTCTGCTGGTCCCATTTCCATCAATTCCCTTCTCTCTGTAGGCTGAATTTTGACACCTGCCCACATCAGAGTTGCCTTTCCCTGGACACATATGAGTGAATTTTGGCCCTCTCTAATTGGAGAGCTGAAGTCTGGTTTGGTTTGCTTGGAGAAAAGCTTGAACATCCATCATTGATTAAGTATACATAATCAGAAATAAAAAAAAAATTAAATAAAATATAAACCATCTCACTTTAAAATACTGCTTGTGTGTGTGTGTGCTTGTGTGTGCATTGCACATCTCAAACATGACTTTTTGAGCATCAGGCAGAGTCTGATCACATTTGCACTATGTGAACGTGCAGAACGATTCCGCCGACGTCAGAGAATTTGCGCTAGGATCAGAGTCTGACTCAAGAGGGCCAATCCTCAGGTGATGAAAACCACTCCTGCTCTCCTGACTTCAGCTGAAGATCTGGCCATCATCTCTGGACATGCTACATGCTGTTGGGAGGACAATGAGTGATGAACTTAAATAGTGCCTTTTTTTTTTTTTCCTTTGAAAAAAAGGAGGAGAAACATGGGAAAGAAAAACAAAGTTAAAGTCAGTGAATCTGTAGGAGAAATGGATTTGGGATTTTGTGAGAAGAAGCAGCAGCTTCCAGTAGATATTTTATTGGATCCAGACGGCCACATGAAAGGGAGTAAGTGAGATTGTGGCACCATCTTATTACAGTCAAGTTTGTGCCAGGGAGAAAAGAGAGGTGGAAAAACACTGATCTCTCTCAGCTCTTCTTTCTCCAAGCTGTGGTTGAGTCTGTTTCCTTAAATAACAAGACAGCAAGCCCTGGCTTTGTTGACCTCCTATGGTGAAGTGTGCTCCTCCAAACCTCAGTTGGAAACAAAGTACCTGCACGGAGCCCAGGGTCCTTAAGGAGCTGTGCAGGCAGGGAAGTGTTGGTGTAAACTGTGAAGAGAGGTGCTCCACTGGCGTGTGGCTCTCTGCTTCCACTCGCTCGCGCTGTCTCCCCTGCAGGGACCTGCTCTCCCCGAAACGCCCCGTCCCCGGCAGTGGTCCCAGCTGTCTCTCCCGCGGGGCGGTGGGCCGGAGCTGTCAGGAGGACTGCATCAGGCCCGTGAGGCGCTTGCTTGCCAGAGACTTTCCCTGGAGGGAGGGACAAACAGACAGAAGAGATCCAGAGGTGTAAGTGATGTCGTGGAATGGTTTCTCTGGGAGTGAGGGGCAGGGGTTGAGGCTCTCCTGACAAGGGAGGCAGGTAGGTTGAGCCTGCCCCTAGAATTTCATGTGCCTGCAGTTCTGGCCCAGGAAAGTGGTTTGGCAAGGAGTTGTGCCTGATGATATCCGGTAGCTATCACTCAAGGCTGTGCCCTGGGACCCTGTCTTGTGAAGATATTTCCTTTCTTCAGTTTCATGGGAACTGCTAAAAGCAAAGCCCTGTCCTATGCTGAGTGCTACTCGTTCTGCACAGTCTGTCCTGCTGGTGCAGAACTCTGCCCAGCTTGAGGGAGGATGCACAGCCAAGGCTGCTGTGGAAACTGGGATGTCCCTCCCACAGTCTGAGAATCAGTGTCAGCTGCACAGTATCTACCAGGAGCAGGTCTAGGAAAAAAGTAATTTCAGAAACAGTTTCACCTGTTCCTGCTACGCTGTCACTCACCTTGGCACACTCCTTGGTCACTTGCCTCCTGGGTCGGTGCTGTTCACTCCTGCTTGGCCTCCCTGCCCTCCCTGTGTTCCCCTCCAAGCCACCAATGCAAAAGTGTGGCTGTGGCAGCCCTGCTCATGCCCTGCTGTCATCCACATGAGCTTTCTCACTGACTGGCAGGACCAAGGACTAGGGAGAAGGAAGGCCACCTGCACATCTGAACCCCTTCCCTAACTTAGACCATGCAGCACCTGCTTCCAGGAGCAAACAACCTACAGGACCTATTTCAGGACTTACAGCCCGTGTTTTCCATTTGCAGACAGGGTATATCCACATAGGGAATGGCTTTGCAATTACTGATATAACAGGGAAAAATTATCTCAGGTATTGCACCAGTTGCTGTATTTCTTTGGTGAGCTTTCCTCTTGAAAAACGATGTTTTTCTTAAAGGAAAAAAAAAAAAGTCTTGCTTGAAATAAACATTCAGGGAATACCAGAGAGCTGTAGAATACCTAGCAACTCTTAAACAACCTCCTCTTCATTACTATATTTAGCCAAGATTTCCTTTGCAATAGGAAGTCTTACTGATTGCTGTTTCAAAGAAAGAGCCACAAAAAGAGCAAGAGAAACGAATTATTCAGTGAAAATGAGTAAGTGCAAAATGTAGAAAAATTTGAAATGTAAAAATTAGCAGGCTATTTGAAATATTTTTAAACAAGTTAACACTCTAGGAAAAAAGAAACAGTTCCCACCTCCTTTGATTTCTAATCTCTTTCCATGTAGGGCTGTTCCAGGAGGATGTGGCTGTTCCCTACAGAAATGGCATTTCATTACTGAGATGTGTGACTTTCACCAAATAATTTGTTCAGCTGCATGAGCACACATGGCCTAATCTGTCCATGTTCTGTATACCAGCAGCTGGCTGAGGGAAACACTGTCATCATGCTGATAGTCCTGTCAGGGAGGAGAGGCCCACAGCCACTGCTCTGTGCCTCACACACAGGGCTCACCATGGGAATGGCCAGCTCCATCCCAGAGCTCTGCAGACAAACCGTTCAAGATATGCATGTTTGGTGGGGTTTTTTTGTTTTGTTTTGTTGGGGTTGTTTTTGTTTTGTTTTGCCTTTTTCCACTATAAATCAAATTTTTGATTATTATTATTTTTTAAATGCACTGTTGTAAAGCTTGGCCCAGCACTACCCCAGGGGGTGGCCAAGGCTTCTGCAGGGCAACATGGCTTAGGGTGCTAAGACCAGGGCTGCCATTTTGCTGCTCTTGAGCAATACCAGAGAGAAAGTGCTAAGGAATTATCAGTCCCTGAATCCTATTTAGAAGAAGAAGAAGAAGGTAAAGATATGGATGTTAATGCCTGGAAGAATAACATGGCTAAGTTTGGGGGGGGTGGGGAAGTTAGTTTCCACCAATATTTGGGTACTTCCTTAGGAAAAAAATTAACAAATCAGCCTTGGTTTATATAATGCCTGTTCAGTCAGACTCTAACTAATCTGCGACAGGCAGCTCCTCTTGTTATCTTCTCACAGGCAGGTGCCTTGGGGCTACGCCAGTTCCCTGCATCAGGTTCCAGCAGGGCTGAGGAGCAAACACTGTTCCACATCCCACCCCCATTTCAACATTCCTGTGTTCAAAGCAGGAGGGAGAAACGCCGGTAGTGGGCCAGGCTGAGGAGAGGGGACAGCTGCCCTGGGGAAGGTGGCAGGTTGGAAACGGAGCCAATGGCTGCGGTTTGCGCAGAGCAAAACTTCGCTCATGTGGAAGTGGAAACCACTGCTCGTTGCGGGAAAAGCAGTGGCCTCCATCTGCAGCTCCTCCGTCCCATGGGAAAGGCGTTACCCTGGGAACTGCAGCAAACTTCCCGCCTGCAGGCTGGGACGAGTCCCCAGTGCAAAGCCCGTCTGTCTGGGAGGATAACTGCGCCAGGGAATGGCCTCACGCACAGGGACATGCAAACAGATGGGTGCAAGAAGCTCTCTTTCAAGACAGAAGCAGGCAGCAATGTTGTCTGCTCGGCTGTTGTGTTCACCTCTGCGCTAGGACAGATGGCAAAAGAATCTCTGAAATTGCGTAGAGGGATTAATGCAGTGACATTTTTGACTACAAGCAAAAGCGCTGTAATGTTCAGCCCCCAACTAGTGGCACACTGATATAGGGGATTTTGGTTCAACCAATTGCAGGGCCAAGTGTCAGCCTCACAGCATGGGCCTGAGTGATACAGATATCTGCATGCTGGAGTTGGGTGGGATGCAGGTGTTCGTTTTAAGATTCTCTCATCTTAGACAAAACAAAAGAGGATCAGGAAAAAACTGCATTTCATTACAAAAACTGGTTTCTCTTTCCTATTTCTAAAATGATCAAGAAGGGAGTAAAATGTATAACAAATGGAAAAGCTGGCTGGGATATGCAATCCACCTGCTGATATAAACCAACATGACTCAGTTGTTCTCACAGAAGTGCTGCTGATTTACACCAGTTGAGGGGCTGGCCCATGGTATCTCTGTTTCAGATCTAGCCCTGCAGGGCTTCTAAGGCACAAAGCCCCTCAGGAGACACAAAAGGTTTGCACCAGCTGACTGAGAAAAGCCTAAGTGCAGCACACTGGATGGCTCCTTTGGAATGGGGCAGCAGCTCACTCCACAGGCAGCCAGCACTCCACAAGACCCCCAGCCAGTCCATCCAAACCTACCTGCCCCTGCCGAGAGGGTGTCCATGGCCAGAGAGTCTAGGATGGCGACAGCATGCTTTAGTGTCATTGATTAGTGTCTGGAAAAGAGGTGTCTGGGTAACCAGGAGAGGGTGGCCTGTGTCCACCTTGAGACAGCAGAGGTGAGATACAGCCCTGTATTCTTTGTGATCCCACAACCCTTCCCTGAGATGGCATGGTGTCAGTGCTTGAGTCAGTCAGGTGAAAGGCTGCTTTGAGAAGCTGGAAGTGGCAGAAATAGTTAATTGGGTACAACATATGCCAAAAAAGTTCAGGTCCAGGAGGGTATGTTGGGTCTCACATACCACATGGAATGGATGGAATTCCCTAGGGGATATATCTGACAGAGGAAGGATATTTCAGATTATTATGTGAAAGTTTGGCACAAACAACACCTAGTTTCTTTAAAAAGGTTCAACCAAAATAAATTATGTTTTTCTTCAATGCATCTTTGTTTAGCATGAAACCAGTGGCTGTCTCTACCTCTCCTTTCCCCACTGGAAGAGAATGTCAACAACAACTGCTGTATTTCCAGGCAAAATTTCATCTAAGCTAGGCTGGCAGGGGATTTGGAAAGCGTACCAGCTAAAGCTCAGCACACTTCACTGCTTCTTTTACTGTGCCACATGTACATGCTGAATAACTAAAGGCAAGATTAGAGTGGATGTAAGGAGTGAATTTTTACATGGGGTCTAAAGTCTATAAAGAAATCCTCAGTCCTCCTGTCCCAAAATATTTGTCACTACTAATTAAGGTTACAACAATTAAAAGCCCAGGCTGTTGTTGCTCAAACAGCATAGCACAAGCAGTAGGGCATATGTTGTATGGCCTATGTTGTGTGTTATCTTGGCTGCAAGAAGGCTTCCTTTGCTCTCATGTGCTGCAAGCAATCGAGCTGTTCCACAGCTTACAGGAAAGGAGCTTCACTGCATCTGGTGAAGGGAATGTCCAATTCTCTCTCTGCTGCTGAATGAATATTTTTTTCTTTTTTTGCCCTTGAACACCTCCATGACAGGAGCCATGTGTTGAAGGCAGTGTAAAATCTGAATTCGGAGCAAACTAAGATAAAAATCAGGGAATTCTAAATAAACTTAATGAAAATGCCCCCTAGAATATGACTTCCAAGTATGTGGCCATCCTAACTGCTTGGCTACATGTCCAGCAGAGGACTGGACCTCAGCACTTGTAGACCATCAGGGCTCACTAAGGCCCAATGAAATAAAGATAAACCTGTAGGTCACAGGAGATGGTTAGCACCTTTAGTGGCTGAGCCTTTGCTGAGCAGCTACTAAGCTAAAGTGTAAAATGCAATCAACAATTATTTTAATGAAGCAAAATTCAGCAATTTAACATAGGCAAGAAGCCAAATAAGAAAGGAAAAAAGGGTGTCTGGGATTTGATGCAAAAAGGGGACAGCACTCCTTTCCAACCTCCTGTATGAGTCAGCAGAGTTTCCATCTTGCTCCTTGCTTTTATCTGCCAAAACCAGCACTTTGCACAGTTGGGAGAGAAGCAAAGAGTGGGAACTTGTAAAAATATATTTAAATGGAAAGTTTAGTTCTGTCCAGTACCCATGGCTTCACACAATGTTGATGTGCTCTGCCCAGCACAGCAAAATTCAGCATGCAGACACTCCCCACCCCAGCATGCACAAGCCAGAGCTCCCATGCATGTTGTCAACAACTTACCTGAACACCCAGGCAGGATTTACCCCATAAGCAGCTTTGTGGCTGCAGCAATGGGAGAGAGGAGAGATGGCAGCACAGGCTCCCATCTGCCATGTCAGTACAGACCAA
Organism: Thryothorus ludovicianus; assembly: GCA_013397245.1. Classification (NCBI taxonomy): domain Eukaryota; kingdom Metazoa; phylum Chordata; class Aves; order Passeriformes; family Certhiidae; genus Thryothorus; species Thryothorus ludovicianus. The sequence continues at coordinate 192,783 of VZTB01002462.1, forward strand.
AGTGCTTTCACGCTGACTCCTCACCTCCACAATTTCCACCCACCAGCCTGGGGCTTTTTTTGCTACAGCTGGCCCCATTTCTTGTTTTCTATCCTTCATTTGTGCTCAGGGCTCTCCTTTTCCCAGTCTGCTGCCTAATCTGCTCTAGCCAGAAGCATCACGTTCTGGGAAGAGAAGTCATCTCCTGGGGAGCACTTTTGCCCCTTCCCACTTTGCAGGGAACTGGGTCTGCATGTCCAGTGGAGGTAATTCACAGTTCATTGGCTTGAATCTGAGGTTTTTCACATCATCACAGACACTGCTCAGTTTTCCTGTCTTTTAGCTAACATACTACAAGAAATTTGGCAGTGGGCAGACAACGTCCTGCAACCAGATTTTACTTTTGAAGAGATTGCCATGGCCCCAGCACTGCCAGCACTGTTTGATTTTCAATGTTATATTACAATGCAGATCTTGAGGAAGCTTTATTTTTGTGGCATTTAAAAAATATTCTTTTTATTAGATTTTTTCATTAAGATATACATTGTCAACATAAGATAAACATAACATAAATTAATGAAGTTAAATAAGAAACTGAATTAAAAACATAAACAATACTGGAAAATAACTTAGTTCAACACAAAATAAACACAGACACATAAACCGGCAACATAAGTAACATAAATTAACACACAAAATGTGGTGGAAAGCACCACCAATTACACACTGACACAAACTGAAAACAGGAGCTGCTGCGAAGTGGCTGTGGAAGGTAAGGTGGGGTGAGATGGTCCCAGCATGCAGAATTCTCACGTGCTCTTGCCAGCACAGTCTCATGAGTAACCCTGAAATTCCTGCAGAGTGGGCCCCATTCCTCTTCTAAGGCTTGGCTGACAAGTTACCTGAGCTTCTTGCCATTCCTGCCCATCAACGTGAAGCTCAACCACCATGGGTTACATTCCCACATCTGATACTGCTTTTTTGCTCTTCTAGCTCTTATCTCTTATGGGAACAGTTCAAAGTTTCAGTCCAACAGAACTAGTATCATCTATTCCCATTTTAAGTTGTGAGGATTTCTTACACTTCCTGAATGAAGCTTGCACTTTGCTTGGAGAAACAGCAGTACACCACTGCATATGGCACAAACCAGGATCTGTGTATTCACCCACTCCTTGCACAGCTTCATAATAGCTCCTCCTCTGCCATCCCACTAGCAATACAAGGAAGATCCTCTTCTTTTGTGGTGCAGTCTGGGCTCCTGGTAGCTGAGAGTGAACCAATTTTGGCATTAGTTGAAGCTGTCTGCAGACTGCAAATTCAGGATGTGTTCCATCCTTTGACAAAAACCCAGGAAGACAGAGGAGCAGATGGATCACTGCAGCCAGTACACAATGGTGTAGCAGGCTGTTTTCCCAAGCCATGTCAGAAATGCCCTAACTGAATGTTGTTGGTCTGGCTCTCGGGCAGGGTGTGATTCTGTGCAAAGGATTCAGCTTGTTTGACAGCCTTCAGCACAACTGGGAACCAAATATGTAAATGTCTTGTACAGAGGAAAATGGATGCACCACTGAAATATCAAATCTCTCTGGAGTATCAAAATAAACTTGGCTGAAATCACAGCAGGGGCTAATCACACACTCCCTCCCAAACACCTTGCTGCGGTTGGTTTAGTATATGCAGCTTACACCTGTCTGTAGTGAGAAGGTACCAGCTTTTATCTTCCAGGGTTTATGTGCAGCTCAAATAAAATACAGCAAATTAATAGTGGGTGTGTTTGAACTCTGTATAGTGCCTTTCATCCAGAAGGGTCTCCAAGCACCTTCACAAATGGTATGCACAAAGATCACTCACCCACTCTGCCCTTGCAGGGGCAAAAGGAAGCTGCCATCCTGTGCCAGCTGCACTACACAGCAGTGCTTTTAGGAAGTGAAGGATAACTCCTCGACTACAAACAATGAATACTTACCCCTTAAAGGAGCCCCTGTATATAGAGCTGAGTGTGCAGCACACAGGTGACACATGCAACTCACCCCTTCCCAAGCTGGGTGAGGTACCACGATGATACCAAGAGCAGATGTGGTGCATTCCCGCCTGCAGCAGCGCCGTGCAGGGCATGCATCCAGCCCTCTGCAGCCCCAGCTGTGGACACTGGCTGGCTGTCACCCCGAGGGAACAATCACATGGCAGGCTACTAACACGGGCTGCAGCCCCTTTGTGCTTTGGGTATGTTCTTATGCTTCCCATCACCTAAGTAAAGCAAGTTCCTTTTCTCAGTACAAACCAGTGTAATGATGTGAGTAGTTAAGTAAGCACATTTTCTTTTAAAGTAAAATACCTTCCAAAGATAAAAATAATCCTTATCTCAGGTGTCTTTTCTTGATGCCAAATCTAAAAAACTTTTGAATCCATTCCTGTATCACTTCCCTTCTTGCTGCGTGTTCTGATAGCCACTTCACCAGCATCTCAGTGTATCGTCTTTTTATACCTTCCACTTTTTCAACCACTATTCTCTACCAATAATGGCTTAGACCTTTGTCATTATTGCAGGTTGTGAATACTTTCCATATCCTTAAATGCTGTGATCTATTCGTGCAAGCTGGTAGAGCTGGGAAAGTGAAAAAGTGGGAAAGGTGGTAAATATATGACAGCTTTATGAGATTATCAAGGAACCAGTTAAAAAGATGACATCAGGCAGCTATTCTTTCTCCAGCCTTACACCTTCTTCACTGCTTTCATGGTTACTATTTATAATACATCACAGTGACACAGCTGTGCAAAACATCACACAGTTCACCTGAGAAAGATAAGATTCCATCAACACATTTCACATGTGTGACACCACACTCATGAATTAAGAATAGGACTGAGTTTGACTTGAAGTCTGATCCAACACTACACAAACCAAGAAGACATAAAAAACCAGCATGAGTAGCATTGGCCAAGGGATGAAGCTCAGGGTCAGGAAAATGGGGAAGCAGCAGCAGGAAAAAACAAAAGTGACACCACGGAGCTTGGAAACAGCTGAGAATATCAAGGAAGGAAGAGCCAGGCAATCAGGGTAGAAACTAAAGCTTTCATACCTGTATAATACGAGAGAGCAGATACATACGGAACTGAATTAAACATGTGACTGTGGATTTCTCTGGGCACTGAACTGGGATGCATTTACGTCCTGAGACAAGAACTGTTCAATACAAAATTACCAAAAGATACCAGAAAACTAAAGCAAAGGAGATGCTACTGTAATGTCAGTTTGCATCACTGCAAGGAGGAGGAGATTTTAGGCTCCAGACAGAAAGCATCTTGAACACTGTGCATGAAAAATAACATTGAATACAAGATCTCCAATCATTCTTGTTTCTGGAAAAATTATCCTTGCATGAGAAACCCAGGTGGAGCACTGGTTCCACAGCCATTAAGCATGTCATGTGGGCCTTTGCCTACAATGCTTCTGGGTGAGAGTACAAAACCACTAGACACAAGGATGGCAGCAGCTCCTGCTTGCCAGCTTCTCCTGCTGCCTATGGCACCTCTGCCTCTTATGGTTAATGAAGCTAGGCCAGTCTGTTGATCCACTTATTCACCTGTGCCTGGGAACTAAGAAAATCTTCAGTCTTCATTGACATGCTGTACAAAATGTTCCATCCAAAATGTCCAGGATTCTTTGAAGAAGGGTAATTTGAAAACTTTCATTCTTACATCCTTTATCTACAGTCTACTTCCCACACAGCTCGAACACAGATCACCTCATCCTTCACCTTATTTTCTTTTAGCACTGCATTGAATTTACACAAGAGATTCTTTGCCTTCTTCATGTAAAGACCATTTCCAGTCCAGGAATATAATGTGTAACAGTGTCCCATGTCTGTCAGTTCACCAAGAATTTGTAAAAATACTGCCTAAAGAATAGATCACTGCTCTGGTCACTCTCTTGTCATTTAAAGCACAAAGACTGAGAACTCTTATCCTTTCAAAAGTGGTACATGTGGGTGTGCCTTTTGTTCTTAAAGAAATATCAGCTAGGAACAAAATACAGAGGCCTTGGCACTGAGTCACCACCTGGATGCTGAGTCAGAAATTTTAACACCTCTTTTCTTCCAGAGAAAATTCCTTCCCTGAATATAGCCATTTTAGGAAAGTTTGAATTCAAGTTGAGGTATCATGGCCCAGGCTTATCTAAGCTACCTGCTGAGGCTGGTATCCATAGGTTTAATCCCTGTTATTGCTGAAGTACCCATTGCTGCTTTTAGAGATAGCGCTCAAGATGCAACAAAGGACCTCTCTCCTACTTCTTCCTCTATTAAATGCAAATGGCTACCAGCACAAGTTAGGCAGAGACTTGGTGGTTTCCTTTGTGTGACAAAAAGCAGCAGTAGTTTCCCTAAATGTACTCATTAAAATATACTTTCCTTCTACACTTGGCCCTGAAGGATCATCTCAGCTTATGAGAACTAAGCTTCTGTCGATCTGATTATTAAATAATTTCTAAAGCAGACAGGAAACTACAGTGGTTTAAACAGCTAGGCTGAGACTGCAGGGCTAAAAATAGTATAGCAGGCTCCTTTTAATTAGTAAGATGATGAAATATGACAGAAGAGAGAGATGTAGATATATGGATTTGTGTGTATGTGTGTCTTTAAAATTAAGTTATTACTTCAATACTAGATATTATTTATAACATATATGATACATGGTGTCTGATTTTTATGATGCCATTTATCTTCACTTGGGAGAGAAGACAGGCTAACCCTGCTTTCATAATGTCAATCCTCGTTGTATTCAAAAGGAAAATTGTAATAAGATAAACCTGCCACCATGCACAGTGCCATCCTTTTTAAAATGAGGTGGATTAGTAAGTGCTCCAAAGCAATAGACTGTCAGCTCTGCAGCTCTGTGATATCAACTGTTCCCCAGGGCACCCTGGAGAGCATGGAAGAGCCAACCCAGCTTTTTACTTGTGATTCTGAGCACGGGAGCTGGTATGGGGCCAAAGAGGTCAGGTACTGTGATGTTTATCCTATCACTGTGCTGCCTATGTATTTTTGAGGACTCTTCAAAACCTGAAGAGAGGAGAAAAGACATCTGCCATCCCTCAGCTCCAGCAGCGCTGGGCAGCACGTGCCCTGTAGTGTTCTGCACCACCATGCAGATGTGTCCCTTTGGTGCTCACCAGATGACTGATGACCATGTTTGGTCCACAAAGCTGCCATGAAACACATGGACATCACAGCTTCAGACTGTGTATGTCAGGTGAGTTGAGGAGGCTGAGGGTCCCCGGCCTGCTGGGGACTGGATCAGACAGATGTTCCTTTGCTCCAAGGGGAAGCCAGACAGGCACTGCAAACTGTGCCCTTTGGTACAGATGGACCTGACCACGGTGGGCACAACCCCCTTTTGGCTATTGCACTAAGGTGTCAGCTGATACTTCATAAGGACCTGGAAGTAAAAGATGAACCATCACCACAGTGAAAATTGCCCTGACAAAATCTTGCTCTTAGTGTCATGCTTAATGTAAGATTTGGTGCAAAAACTTGCATTCATTAGTCATGAGATGCCTTCTGTTGGTGAAAGGTATCAAGCCAAGGAAGACAAGACTGTGGGTCTTGAAGGAGTTGAAGACTGGTATAAAAAAATTATTCTTTCTTATTCCCCACTGATCCATTTGAGGGTGGAAAGCCTCTGGTTGGCTAGCAGAACTTCATGGTATCTTGCTAAAACGTGTCAAATGGTCTGGAGCTAATCCCTGACTCCTGAGTTATGACTTTGAGATGAGCAGGAGCCCTCTGGGTAAAACAATTTTCACTTGCTGTAAGTCTGTGCTCTCAAAACCAAGTGAACAGCTTTCCACCCAGTGCAGCAAACCAGTTTGGGAGCATTGAAAGATTTTTCGGGGGTGAGGCTTATCCCAAGAAAGAGACAAATAGCCTGCAATACTCTTTGCAGTTTGTCAACACAAAACTTTACTGTTTCTCTTTCTGAAATGTTGCATTTTTTCCTGTCTTTGTCAATCAAGAGATGGAGAGACCTAAACATCCAGAAAAGGCAAATTTAGAGAGTCTGATTTTCTTCACTCAGGTGAAGACTCCCTGTCTAAGATGCTGGACATGTCTGGTCTCCTGGCTACAAGTCAGCTTTCTCTGATATGGAAAGCAACACTGTAAGGTGAGTATTTTGAGCAAGGAAGGGATCATGAACCTCTACCTCCATGCTCTTGCTCTGGCTCTATGCCACCTGCAATGTTCCCCAAAGTTTGAGCACAATGATGTAAAAGGAATGGCTGTAGAAGAAGGGGGGTCCAAGACAGCTGGTCAATATTCAAGCATGACTTCTGCCAAGCTCAAGACCAGTGTTATCGTGATAAGCAAGAAATCAAGCAAAGGGGGCAGGAGACACCTTTGGATGAGCAGGGAGCTTCTAGCAAATCTCAAACAGATTTTGGGATGTGGAAAAAGGAACTGGCTGCATGGGAGGACTAAAGGAACAGAGTATGGGAGGATGTGAAGAAGGCCAAAGCCCATTTGGAATTGAATCTGGCAAGGCATATGAAGAAGAAGGGTTTCTACAAGTACATCAGCAGCAAAGGGAAAATTTGGGAAAATGTGGGGCTGCTGCTAAATCAAATACGTCCTGGTGATAGAAGACACAGAGAAGGCCCAGTTACTGAATGTCTCAGTTTTTAGTGCTGAGGTTGGGAATCCCAGACTTTGGAGGCAAGAGAGGAAGGTTGGAGAAAGGAAGACTTCCTCTTGGATGTAGAGGGCTGAGTTAGAGTTTGGCTAGGCAGACTTATGTTCCATAAACTTCTTTACATTGATGGTGACAGAGCACTGGAATAGACTGCCCAAGGAGGCCATGGAGTCTCCCTCTGGAGACAGTCCAAATCCACCTGGACTCATTCCTGTGGAACTTGCTCTAGGTGACCCTGCCTTAGTAGAATTGGACTAGGTGATCTCCAGAGGTCTCTTCCAGCTGTAACTGTGATTCTGTGATTTCCCAAGATGCTGGGTCACATGCTATAGCCAAATCTGAAAATTTTCCCAGGGGTCTACTGGTCCTCCCAGTGCCAGACAGAGAAGCACAGTCTGGAGGTGGCCCAGATCCACAGGCAGTTAATAGTTCAGTCAATCTAGGATACTATTTCCCTTCAGTTATGGCTCCTTAAGGCAAATAAACTTTTAGCCCTTACTGGTTTTGAGATTTCCCTTAGAGCCATCACTGGAAAGGTGACCTCATATTAATCTGCTTGCAAAAAAGGCTCAGTGCAAAATAGGCTCAGTGCTTCTCCCTTGAAGACAGACAAACTGGGAATCTGTTCCAGCCAAACCTTAAGCATACACTTCATCATGCCTGTACAGGGCTAGCTTGAATACATGATCCTGTTATGAGCAATCACTAAAGCACAGTGGAGCTCTGGAGGTAGGGACTGCTGAATTGCTCCACTCATACACAGTCAGGGAACTGCAGTGCCTTTTGGAGAACTAGAGCATACAGAATTAACTTCATCTTAATTTCGTCCCCTGAGTATGCCATAAGGTTCTCACTTTGGTAATACTGTCCTCTGAGAACATCATGACATGTCAATGTAGTGACTATTTTCTCATCTGATGGCAATGACAAACTGCCATAATGCAAAGTATAAAAAATTCAGACTTTTCCTAGTTCTGGTAACTACCATGCCATCAGAAGATAAGATTTTATATCTGTATTAAGAGAAATGAAAAAAAAAAAAATTGCAGCATGCTAGCCAGTAAGAAAAA
>VZTB01002462.1:200530-230698 GCA_013397245.1 Thryothorus ludovicianus
TAAGAAAAAAAAAAAAAAAAACGAACTAAAGTGCTGACCAATCTACTACAATTTTCTTTACAGCTACTTACATTCTAATCATAGCATCCCAAATTTAGCTTGTCAAGTTACCCTTCAAATCAAATGCAAGAGAAAAATCCATCCTTGGCTGTGCAACTATAAACCCAGCCGGTCTAGTAAAGTGAGAGTTACTCTTCCATGTACTTGGCAAATCTAGGAGCAGAATTTACCACTTGGTGTAAATATTTCTGCATAGTTTGTTTAAAAAAAAATTTAAAAATCTTTCCTACTCCTCTCCCTGGCAGACTCTTAGAAAGTAGTAAATATGCAGATGGGCATAGTGATATATTTTGTATCAACATATTTTAAATGTGTGCATATGCATTAGCTATATAAATACATTCCCCAGGAAGTCTGCCAGTGGATGTACTACAAAGCCTTGGATGTTACATTTGGGTTTGCTTGCAAAGTAGCACAGCAGTGTCAGGAAGAACTGCTCTCAGCTTATTTGCTCTAGAACAAGCAGCCCACACTTACCTGCACAGCTTCCTGTTTCTCTCAGGATGTACAAAGGTGCTATATTTATATACTATGTGTGTATGTAGTGTACATATAAATATACATATACACACACATAAAAGAATGCCATAGACTCATAGAATGCTTTGGATGGCAACCTTAAAGATCATCTAGTTCCAACCCCCCTGTCACAGGCAGGGACACCTGTTACTGGACCAGGTTGCTCAGAGCTCCATGCACCCCAGGACACCTTGAACGCCTTCTGGGATGGAGCATCTGCAGATTTTCTGGGTAGCCTCACAGTCAAGATTTTTTTCCTGACATCTAATCTAAATCCACTCTGTTTTAGCTTGAATTTATTCACCCTTGTCCTGCCACAATGTGCTCTTGCAAAAAGTCCCTCTTGTCTTTCTTGTAGGTACTGGATGGCCACAATTAGGTAACCTCAAAACCTTCACTTTTCCAGACTGAACAAAGCCAATTTTCTCAACCTTTCCTTGTAGAAGAGGTACTCTATTCCTCTAATCAACTCTGTGGTCCTCCTTTGGATTCGATTGATGTCTTTCCTGTCCTAAGGACTCCAGAGCTGGATGCAACTCTCCAGGTGAGGCAGAATCTCCTTTCACAACCTGTTGGTCAAGTTGCTTTTGCTGCAGCTCAAAACAAAGCCTGTGCTGTCCTGTATCCCTGCTACTCCACTCCACTTGCAGTATCTGCCTCTGATCCTGCCCCTCTCCCTGCTTTTCCTGCTCTGTAGAAAAACTGCTGCACAGACAGATCCCTGAAGGCAAGTGGGGCAAGCAGGTCTTGCCCAAGCTCTGGACAGACCGGCCGGAGATTGGATACTGCAGAAGGACAAAGAGGACGGACATCTGCCTGCTGCCCTTGTCTAAAAGGTTTGGCAGTGTCACTTTTCTCGCTGTGACCGTGCTCCTTTTCCGGTATCGGTGGCATGAACGTGGCAAAGGCTATCGCACATCGCTGCTTACGTGAGCACTGACAGGTGGGGGCAACGGAGGAAGCGGCTGCAGTGCTGTGGGTGGACGTGGATGTGACAGTATCATTATCCATGCACTAGGGAACCGTACGGATACTGTTGCAATGGAGCTATGAGAACCATGCTCTTCTACTTCATTGTGCAAGGAGAAGCCACAACAAATACTGTAGTGGGAATGTAGCAAAAAGGCAACTTTGTGTTTAATTCTAGACAAAAATTAATTTGCTTTTGCAATGATGATAAGCTAGAATGAGCATTATGCCATTTCTCCCCCCCTCCCTTAGCCCCTTCTTTAGAACTACTATATAGATGAGCTACGGTATTAAGAGAGAAGCTGCAATGATGCTAGCTGCAGAAATAAAGGATGAAATAAAAAGTCAAGCATCCACATTTCCCCCAGCTGAAAATGAAGTTCTGAGGAAAGGGAGGAGGGAAAAGAAAAGGAACTTACCACGCTGCGAGTGAACTTTTCTAGAGAAGTTCTACGACCTTGCTCATTCTCTTGCTTAACAGGGAACGAAGTAGGGAGATAAAAATACAGAAAAAACCCCTTCAGCTTAAATGCAGTCTTTTAAAACAGCAGCAAAATATAAGGAAGCAGCAAGAAGAAAAAGTTTTAAATAAATATAAAAAGCAGAAATCAATGTTTGCAACAGCAAACATAAGAAATCAAAATGCCTTAAAGAATGAGAGACATCATTACTTTTACTCTCGGAGAATGTCACTTTTCTTCTGTGAGGTTTTTGAATGGTTCATATATGTCTGTGCATTGCTGTGTCTTACAGCTGTTGGTATTGATTTGTTCACTGAGTTTTCCTTCTGTGACTGTTTAAGCTGAGATGTCTGATTCTGGTTAACATCTGCCAAACAGCTATTGGGGGCTCCCATCCACTTGCGTAGAGAGATGAAAAAAACCACAGTAATTTTCACAATATTAAAAAGCAATGTCTCAGTGAATACAGCACTGGAAGAAAATCACCACTGGACTCACTGCCAGGGAACCTACACTATTCTATTTGTCCAAAGAGTACAGGCATATTTCCAGTAAGTTTGGCTACACTGAAACACAAGACAGCATACGCATGTCTTTGCAAGACAACAGAAAGATACAGACCAGATCAGGGCACTGATATTTTTGTACCTGGAGTACAGAACTATTCATATGCAAGAAGACATTCAATTGCACTGTGAGAAAACAAGCGTGTGCATCATGGCTTTATTAACATATCCCTGAGAAGGTTGCTCGCTGCAGCGCTTTGTTCATTTGGCACAAGGGAGATCTAATCGCCACTAACAAGGAAGAACTAAATAATTTATTGGCATCTTTGCTGGAATATCTAAAAGAAAAAAATTGTTATAGAGAAGAAACTCAATGCTACAAAAGAAAGCTCTCTGCAGTGGGAGAGCTGTGGACACTGCTGATTTCCAGGAGAGAAGCTTATTTTAATGTGGTGAGCCAGCAAAATGGGAGTGGTAAGATGGAAGTAAAACTGCCATGAAGGGAATAAGGAGCTACACGTAAGGGAAAACCACAGTAATGATGGTGGATCACAGTGCACTGGAAATAAGCACCACACTGGAGAGGCACCTACATATCATCTGCCACAGATTCAGCTGCAGTAACAACCCTTAGGACAGTGCGAAAATCAGGCAGAAAAGACATAAAGAAGTCAAAACCATATGAGATAAATTGGATGAGAAGTTGTGTAGTTGAGTCTAGGCAAAGCCTTTTGATTTCTGCATGTTTATCACAGCTTCCACAGCTCTGTGATGTCTACAAGGTTAGTCTAAAGCATCCCATGGAGAGATGGGACAGATTGTCCCTGCTGCATCACCAAATATGAGATTGAAACATAAGGCCCTTTTAAGACAAGCAATATTCTTTATCCAGAAGAAAGAAACAAGCAACCTCCACACTTAAAACCATTTGAGCCTCAAACCAAGAACCAAGCAATAAAGCAGCCTTCCTGGCTGGCAGCAGGGCAGTGATGTACCCAGTCCAATGGTCCCCAAAGGAGCATTTAACATGCACTAATCCAAGGGTTAGTTGCCTCTCCTTGTATGTGAGAGGAGAGGAAAGGGGAAATAAACATCAGCCTCACTCTTTGGCTGAGTATTAGAGCCCCTCAAGTGCCCAGAGAATCACAGATTCCCTCTTGGAAGTAGCCTCAGTGGTGTCCCTACACCCCGAGGCAGCAAAGGTGACAGAAGTTTCATTCCTGCCACTTCGGCTGGACATATCCCACTGAGCAGGACTGAGGATAGCAGTGCCCACCTGGGCACTAGGCCTCTGTGCTGGTCTCCTGCAGGAGTGGCAAGACCGACCAGCAGCCAAGTAAAGACTCAATTTCAGAAGAAGAAATACCTGAACAAGGGACTGAGTGTTCTGCAAGGTTCCTTAGGGGAGCAAGGCACTTGAAGTCTGCAGCGTGACATTGCTGCAGGCTGGAAAATCAGTGTCTGACTCAACCATTTTGAAGAAGAGCTCTAGTGTGCACTGGGGTCAAAGGATAGACAGTAAGCTGCTATAGAGGCCACATTGTGCCCCTGCACTCACTGTCAAAATTGAGTATCTCTGGTTTTTCTACCAGCGAGGTGATGCATCTTCCCACCCAGCAGAAAGTGCAAGGTGGTGGTCTTCAAAGACAATGAGCGCCTTGTTGAGGTGCTGAGAGCTTGTCTGGCACAGGGAGCCCCACACAAGGCTGTTGGCTGCCTACCACAGCTGAAGACATGGGGAAGCAGCCACAGAGAGCATGGCCAGTGTCTCACAGAAATGCCTTGCAAAGCATGGGCTGCAGTCACTCTGCACATTTGGCATGGCGGTGGCAGGCTGGGACCAGCTGGATGCGTGGAAAGCTCATCCCCAGAGCATCCAGCTCTGAGTCAAAGCATGACATTTTCTAGAGAAATAAAAAGCAGCTGAGGCAGGCTGGCTGCAGAGTGATGAGCTGGCTTGAGCAGTTTGAATGTCCGTGGGTGTGGGTGCTGGCTGTACAGCTCGCTGGCTCTTCCTGTCTGCCTGCCCGTGTGGCTGGCAGCCTGCCGTGCAGGGAACGCCTGCCCACAGCTCTGCAGCACGGGCTGAGCTGGGGAGGCTGCCTTGCACGCCAGAGGAAGGAAATTTAAAAATAACAAAGTGAAAGAAAAAAAAATAGACCGAATCACACCTATCTCAGTCCTTGCACAGACCTGGGATGTGGACCCTGGAGCCATTGCCTGCTGCAGCAGCTACAGCAGCCTTTGCACAAACATATACTGTGCGTGCAAAGGGCCAAAGGCAGACAAACACAGGCAGTCCTCTCAGGTGCAAAAAATGCAATCTTTGCCAATAACTACACCAACAGACTCCACCAGCTAATGGCAAAGGATATATGCATTTGGATAAAATATGAAACAACCATTCCTGCTGCAGATGAAAACCTCTCAGCTCAGGGAGATAGAGAAAAACAGAGCTCACCACATAGAAGCCATTCACTAATTACTGACTGACTTCTCTGAATTTTCCTTGTTTTTCATGATTAATCATTTACCCAGACATCCAAACTCTAAGTTCCATTGCGTAGGTTCTGCTTGCATGGAAATTAAGTAGAAGAAAACTTAAGAAAACCAGCAGACACTGACTGTTAAAAGTAACTATGAGAAAACTGCTCAGCATCTTTACAACATTCAAGAAAAATCCTGCCACTGAATCCAGCTGGCCATGTGTGCCCTGATGGGACTGAGAAGGGGGCATAATCAGCAATAGGAACCTTCCTGGACAATACAGAGCAGCTGGCACAGGGGGTTTGGTTAAAAGCAGTGCTTCAAAAGGTGTGTGCTGGAAGTGGAGCCTGTTCCTCATGGCATGAAGCTCCTAAGTGTCTCCTTGCTGACACTTTTTACCAGGGATCTGAAAAGGAGTAGGGAGATACATAAAGAAACTCAGTCTTCTGAACATAAGGTCTGCAAAATTCTTTATCTCCCTCCCTCCCTGGATTTATTTTGTTGGCTAGTGAATCCTTTTATTTGGTATGAGACGTTGGGATGTGAAGTGGTGTTTATTTTGAACTTTAACTTGCTAAAAGATAATGTGTTCCAGAGAGAATGGCATCAGATAAAAATAAAGGATAATAATATCCCTGACCCTGGGTTCAGAAAAGGGCAGGAGCAGATCCTGGCCTTCTCAGGTGGTCACATCTACCTGTCCAAAGTGAGAAAGCAAAGGGCATGTACAGTGCTACCAAGCAGCCCGAGTATTTTGCATATATTGTGTGTTCATTTCAATAGGATCATGGTGAATTCACACCTCTCTGAACCAGCTGGAGAGCAAAACAATGCTCTAAACCGAGAAAATACTAACCTGCTCTTCCCTCAGTGCTGCAGGGCTCACTCCCATGGCTTCACAGCCTGTCTGCACTATAGCTGCCTTTCCAAGATGCCTCCTGCCTGTGGGCAGGGCCGGATGGCAGGAAGCCACCCCATGCCAGGCTGACATGAACACCAGCACCGTGATAGTTCAGCTGCCGTTTCAGCTAAAGCAGAGATGCCAACCAATGTCACTGTTTCACCTTTACAGTGAGTAATGGAAAGTACCTCGAGGTCTTTTCTGTTCTTTTTGCTCCCTTCTCTGCAAAAATAACTAGCAGAGCACGTGTCTGGCTGCTTCTTCACCATTAGCAAAAATTCCTGTGCACTCACATCCCCTTCCATGGTGAACTAACTAATCTACAGTGCTCTTTCCCCAGGGAATAAACCCCTGCTCTGCAGCCAAGTCACCCTGCCAAAATGTCTCCTTGCCTTGATTGAGGAGGTTTGTCAGAGCACTTGTCCTGATAGGTGGACCACTGTTGTCTAAGGACATCCAGCCACCATTTTGGCTGCTGTGGAGGAGGGCTGGAGGGCAGTGCAGCAGTGATTACCTGCTGTAAGTACCCTGCAGCAAGGTGCATATCAGCAGAAACAGGAGCAGGTCAGTGCTTGACTCTGCATAGCACCAGCGGGGCGTGTTGCGTAGATACACAAATAAACGCAGTGAGTCGCTCGGGGATCTCAGCACATCCAGCCCTTCACTGCCCAGCCAGACGCTTTCAGCAGATCCAGGATTTCTACCTGCTGCAGAGGGGTGCTGGGAATGGAGGTCCAGAGCTCCAGTTGGGCTGGGCATATGGCCATTCCTCCTGAGGACAGGGCTGTGCTCTCATCTCTCCTCCAGCCTGGCAGGGAGGAGGCTCTCTGTTCAAGGGGAAGGCTACACCCAGTTCTCCCCCTCTGCAGCTCACTGCTTCCAATCACACCCTTGCTGGAGGCCAACCTCATGTTCCCTGCTGAGCACCATGAATCTGCAGGATTGAGGCCAATAATACTGTGGTTACTTGCAATAATTACACTGGGAAGAATGGAGGAAAAGACATCGAAAACGAATTAACAAAGTATGTATATCTGGTCTGTACACAGCCTATGTCTGCTGTCTTGCATCAGTTAGTGGTGTGAACAATATGTTCCCCTCATAATTCTGTCATTGTATCTCAATCCCAACCCATAATTTCTTCTTCCTCCTTCCCATCCATTACCCATCCCAGAGCAGGGAGGGAAAGCTCCCACATCTGTGGTTATTGTATGGTGCGGAAGAGAGTAACTCTTCAAACTTACAGTATTTTACAAATACTGGAAATGTGAAGTATGTTTTGAAGCACTAATCAAGCTTTGGCATCTCTCTGCTGAGCAGGTCACTATTATTATTGCCCTTTGAAAAAGAGGAGGATATAGGGCAGGCAAGGTTGAACTTCTTTTTCCCCAAGGTTACACAAGAAATTAAGTGGGGTAACCAGAGAAAGCATATGGATTTTATGCTTCTCAGTTCTGTACTCTAGCCACAGAGTATACCTTTCCCTTTTCCCTGCCCTCTCAATTTGCCGTAACCAGTGCTGGAGGGCAGAAGATCCCAAATGACACAAACTTATCCACAAAACATTAATCTGAAGCTATAGCTCATTTGCTTAGTGCAAGCAACTCTTTTACCCCATGTCCATCATGTTGTGCTTCTGACAGAACTTATTTTCAGTAACGAAAGTAAGCTATGTCATATCGGTGTGGTATGCTAGCCATGTGAGCATAATAACTTTGGGGAAAGACAGGCCTCAGAGAGATGTACACATCACAACTTACAGAACTGCAGTGAATTTCTATTCACATCAGTAAATCCAGGACTTTGTTTGCAGGCTCTAAACAAAATCCTCCATCCATGCAGGCTCTGATATGTCACTGGGTTCTTCTTTTCCTTGCCTTGCTTTCCAGCTATTTAGAGGAATTCTAAAAGGCTGCCTCTCAAAGCTGCACCAAACGCTTTAAAGATAGGACTCTGTAGCTCAGTGTACAGAAATGTTCTTTCTATCACCATCTCTGTACCTACACTGTTTCCAAAACATTCACTTGCCTAACACAATGTAATGTGGTTGCAAAGAGCTTTACAGACTCTGGAGTAACACCAACTCCCCTCCTGCAAAATATGAAGCTGATGAACAGTGCATCTGCACAGACCTACTCCTGCCTTGTTTTGTGCCTTCATATGTTTACTCGTGTACCCACAGCTCTTTCTAAAAGAAACTTAATTCTTACTTTCACGGCTGCGTTAACATGACACCAAAACCTGCTCCTGCGGCAGTATGCGGGCTGATGAGGATGTCATGCTGACACATCCAGGGCTTGATCTGACAGCAGACAAGGATTGCAAAAAAACAAACCTTTGGTTTGAATGGGTTTGTCTGGGAGAAGAAAGCTCGGCTGGCTTTCAAGCACATAAACCCTCACGTGTTCAATAGAGACCAGGGGGTAGGGGGGCCATAAGCTGCTGTGGGGTAGGAAGATGGCAGAGACTTTTATGGTTTATACCATCAGAAGACACTGCCTCACACCTCCTTCATTCCCCAGTCTCTGAACTAAGTCAGGTCTAACCCTTTTAAATGGAAGCAGCACTGGTTTATGCTGTCTCAGACCAGACATTTTGAAACAGAAGGCTGACTGCTGCCCTCCATTACCTTTTGCTAATCCACCTGCCAGTAGTCTCAGACACAGCAGACAGAGGGGCTTGTCTCCTTTTGTCACCATATGCATGCTTTTAGGGCACACAATGACAATCAGGACAAAAATACCACTGGGATTTCATTGTATTGTGCCGATGCCATGTAATTTGGCAGCGCACAGAGAATGCAGCAGAAAAACAGCAGGGAAGATGGTGATGGGAAACCACACACTCAGGCTGCAGGAGTCAGGAGCTGGTTTATGTACAGTCTTGGGAGGCAAATGCAAGTGAGACATACAACACGTGTACATGGCATGCACATGCAGAGACACACATAGCTATTGAATTAACCAGGAGTTGCAGGAAGCATTTGAGCACAGCCACAAATACAGAAATCAGTAGCTTATCTTCTAGACCCTTAGAAATAGTGGACTTGTAGGAGTTGTAACTCTATGTAACCACTTCTTTGCTACCCTGATCTGGAGGCTCCTGACAGAATCATGGTGCTGTCAGAGCTCATGCAGACACCAAAAGCGCTAAGAGCTCAAACTCAGATTTCCTGTGAGACAATGTGGCTGGAATTCTTGATTACTACATGCATTGCAATTATTTCCTGTCTCCAAGGAAAAGAAAGCATCTCCGGGGAGGCAAAAGCAAGAGAAAGGAGGATGGGAATTGCTGCAGGGGGTTCTATAGGTTAGGCATCCAAAGGGAATATCACATGGTGAGACCAGAGAGGTGAAAACCTTAATAGGTGAGTTTTGCACCAGTAATGAACAGATTGATGGGTTCTGCTTCTCATCTCACATACCATCGTTTCAATGAGAAAAGAGGTAATACAAATTGTATTGCGTGCACTGAGTTTGGGAGACACCTGTGCAAGACAAACACCTTTCCATACTACTTTTACCTTGGGTCACCATGTTTTCCCCAAAACTCATGCTGAGGCTGTGCACATGGATGCCATGCCCCCAGTGAAGAAGACAAAAGTGCTCATTCCCTTCTTAAAGGAAAAAAAAAAAGGAAACAATATTTTCACTTTCACACTAGCAGCAAGCAGCAGGCGAGAATCAAGAGGTGCTAAGAGATGCAAGCATGTCCTTTCCAACAGATACCTTCTTCTTCGCCAGCAGTAAGTCCTGGTAAGCGTTCGAACGCAGAAAGCGCGCGTAGCTGTCACTCTTCATCAGCTTGTAAATGTGCTCCTGTGGGACGGGGGAAATGAGAGACACAGAATTGTTATCAAACCTCATTTAGACATCACAGGGACTTAAAACACAGAGAATTGGAAGGAAGAGAGACTGATCAGAGTTCTAATTAAGTCTGCTTTTATTGATTATCCATGTTGTGGTAGTGTACACAAGGTCCATCCTGGGGCAGGACCCTGCTGTGCCTGGGGCTGTATGAACACAAAACAAAGAGATGGCCCTCACCTCAAAGGCTGGCACAAATTATTTGCTCATCAGGATAATTCTGCAAAGATTGCAACTCTTTGAAGTCCCTAGATTATAAGAAAGTGCCTGCTCTGGAAAGAAGAAACAAATACCAGAAACGGTCTCATAGATCAGGTTTTATTGTACCAGTTACAGATACTTGAACAATCATCCAGCACTCCCTTCCTGTTCATGGAGGGGAACTGATACTTGCATACATTTCACCTCCACTTTAGACATGCACTCAAGCAAGCCAACATGTTCGTATCCTGAAAAGGCCCGTATCTGTGGTGACTATGCAGGGAAGTTACATGACTAGCTCCCATGTGGATGGCTACATCATACACTGGATGAGTCTCTCTCAGAGTCTTCTCTTAAGTCAAGCTCCCATTACCATTTTGCTCTGAAAGCACTTACTGTAACTTCAAATTTACAAAGTGGTGTTACATTGCAGCTGAACTTAATACGTACGCTTTTCTAATTTCCTTGCTAAGCTTCACTTTCCTGCTGAGAATCCCTTAACACAGCCAGCTTTTCTCCTAGTTATCCCTGGATTTACAAAAGATATTATCCCAAACACCAAGAAAATCAAATCAAAATATTTTGACCAAATAATGACTGAGAACACACTAAAGAAGCTCAAGAGAAAAACAGGCACCTCGGACCTTTCTCTTAGACTTTGCCCAAAGAAGCACTTTTATAGAGTTAATGAGCAGTTTTATCTATAGTGAATTATACAACATGAAATATTCTCTCCTGCCCTAAAGCCATTGTACATGAAACTTTAGAAGAACCAAACCAGACAGAAGTTGCATAGCTTATTTCAGAGTGTTAACAAGCCAAGCAGAATTCCCTTATCGTCACCATCATGGGTAATTAGCAATGACCTGTCTATATATAGAAGAACTGCTTAATTCAGCTTTCTTACACTATTTGGTGTAGCCCTATGAGGGCCATTGGTTTTCCTTTGACACAGCATAAATGTATTCTTTGAGCTACATCCTGGTGTGGAACAATTTTTACTGGTTACTTTCCATACTTGCTTTTAGTCTTGACAGATCTTCATTTGTGCAGCACTATCTATCCAAAGGACAACACAAGATTTTGCTATAGAATCATTCATATAAGCTATTTAGCAACTGTCATCCTTTTTGCTTCAGAAAAAATACATAGTAAGGCACAATTTCATACTTCTCATGTACTGCATTGCCATGAGATTTAACATCCAGCTATGGGGCATTTGGTCTATTTATACAGGGCAGAATGAGCCAAGTAAACCCTAAGAGAAGAAGAGGGAAAATAATGCATATCATGGATATGATCATCAAAAGGTTTCTATTCTCTTGTGTGAATAAGGATTTACAACATCAGTTCTCTCTTCAATTCTTCAACTAGCATAAACCAGGACTCTGTTGATTTAAACCCAACCATACCTCAATCAGTTTGCCTGCACTGCTACCTCTTAAGGTTTCCAAGGAGACTCCAGGTCCTCCTAATGAGTTCTTTGTAACTACCTGGGAAACAAACCCACCTAACTGGTGCCTTTCCAGGACCACAAGGAGACTGATGAGTAAGTGGGCACCTTGTAGCCCATCAACAGCAAAGGGCCTGAGGGGTCTCCAGAGCTTTCATCCTCTTAGTGGTCCTCTTTGCAGCAGCCAGTACATGCAGGGTGCTGGTGGGACAGGTGCCGAGGTGGGTGGGAAGGTGCTGTGGCTGAGGCAACATGGTGGGTGACAGGGATATTTATATTAATATTTTGCTAGATGTGATTAATTTTTTACTATCTTTGGGCTCCAAATGGTTTCTTTAACAGTTGTCAGACAACTGGGTCTGGTCTGAAACATGATGATAACATTTTTGGAAAATAACTTCCGGTTTTTACTGCCACACAGAGGCAAAGGAGAACACACAAGGCTGGCCATTGCATGCCAGCAACAACCATCATTCTTGCTCATGTCAAGACAACTTCATGTATTTGACCTTAAAACACTATAAACTCGATATCTGGTGGTCAGAAGGAGAAAAAATTGCTTCAGTCCTGAGATGAAATAAACCACAAGCTGCCTTCTTAACTGAAGCCCTTCCCTGAAATAGGACCATTACACAGCCACAGCCCTGTTGCCCCTGCAGTTAACTAATTGGTATTTTCTCTGCTTTTCATATCTTGGAATCACTAAAGAGCAACACAGCTACCTTTCAGCTGTTCACTACAGATATAATCAAACAGGGAATAACTATTCCTAGGCTTTGAATGCTAATGAAGGAAGAAGGTTGGGCATAGGAAAAGGAGTGACATGCATAGCTTCAAAAGCAAACTTTACTTTTTAATTGTCAGAATTTAAAGGGCTTGCTTTCAATAATCTCTAGACTGAAGGCATAAATGATACATTAGTAATTTATTTTACACTGGATTTCTGAAGCACCTACTGGAAATCTGAGCCAGCTGCTCAGATCAGCAAAGACTGCCTTCTAATTTGCAACAGTACAGGACAACTTGCATTGCTACAGTGAAAATCCCTACTGAGACTGCACCATGAAGATTTCTGCTGTAATTGTGGCTGCAGTGTGTGTCCGGCCCACTTACACACCAATTCTAGCTGCAGGATGGGAAAAGTCAGTGGCTGGAACATTTGTTTTGATCTGCAGCCTACTCTGTTCCTTGCCACCAAGCTATTTTCTCTTATGCAACTTCCTAGGGAAAACCTACAGATAGTGTTTAGCAGCTCCTCATTTCATAAATACATTGAAGGCTACTGGAACTGATCATATTCTTCCGTGGAATCCTGAGCAACAGGCAGAGGTGTGGGCTTGGATTTAGCTGGTTTGTCCAACTTGTGCAAATTGTCTTGTCCTTCTCTGTCATGGATTTTTAGCTCACTTTGGATCATTGCAACCCACTCTTCTCTCACTTCTTATTTTACTGAGCAGCTGGGGTTTTTTCCACCTTTTTATCACATGGTGGAAAGAAAGGACACCCACATTAAAGACTGAACTCTCCCAGTGCAATGCACTTTATAAACTTGCACAATCTCCCTGACATTACGTGAGTGCTGGTAAGAAATTTGAGATTTGCCATCCTTATACTGAGATAATTGTCCATTTTGTTAAGTTGTTTATTACAGAGCAATGAGCTCACTACTGCTGGTTCCCTAAATAGAAAAAGTAAATGCAATACCTGTGCAATTTTTAACAATGCAGCTGCAGCTCCGGACATTCCAGTCTCTTGCACTGTGAGCACTCTGTCCAGAATTATCACTGCAACACTTCTTTACAAGTGCCATGGGAAGTTCCTGTGCCCTATCTGCACAAGAGTAGGAGAGCTATTTCATCTAGGTGGCATAGACCCTCCCAGACATTGCTCTGTACTACTTCCCAAGTATGGCTCAGTCTCACAGCTCCCTGCTCCAGCCCTGAGACAGCAATCCTTTAGGGTGTTACACTGCAAACCCAAGGATTTCAAACAGTTATTTAACAAAACTGCCCAAATGATCTACTGAACTATTAAACAAGGTAGCCTATAAAACCAGATAAAAGGCTGGGAAAAAAAGTCTTTCAAGATTTGGCTAGCAGTTGACAGGCATCACTTGTCCCACTGGTCTCCCCTGCAGCCTTGCCAGCCCTTTCTGAGCACAGAGTTGCCATCTCAGGCCACTGCAGTGGCAGCTGCAAGTGGAGACAGGGGCTGACTTGACATGTGTGAGGGAGCCCTGGCAAGCTGGCTTTTTGGGCTGACCAGTCACTCAGTCTTCTCACATAGCATGCTGCTGATGAGTGATTGGCTGATATTCCCCTGTTGACAATGGATGTACATTGGGAAATGTCAGTCTAACATGGAGAGTTACACAAGAACCTGCCTTTGTAAATGCAGTGGATTTCATCTCCAGGAAGCAAACAAATCCCTTACAAGACTCCTGCAGGCAGAGCAGGTTTGCTATCAAGCATCCCCATGACTGTTGTTTCCCAGTTCTTGAGCCAAGGCAACAGAGGCAATGGGATCTGCTTGCATCTCATAGTGAGAAAAAGGCAGACCCTCTTCTGTGTTTTATGCACCTGAATCACATCTCCTGCATGGTGAGGAAAAATATGCAGTGGTCCTGGGGGCAGTCCAGTTCCACTGATCATACTCTCTGTACCTGGTCTTCTGTCATGACAGTAACACTTTAGACAACACAACCATTCCACTTGCCACAACCATTATATGATATAAAGAAGAACCAACAGTACGTTTAAAAGGGGGAAATGTAGTCCCTTCTAGAAAAAAGGAAATAAGATAAATCCCCCAAAAAAATACCCTTTTACAATTACGTGAAATCAACAGGAAATCCCATCTCTGACAGCTGACAGCTTAAGTGCAGGGAAATAAACCCTGATAAGGTTCAGCATCACTTGGCTATTTTCCTTCTACAAGCTTTACCTTTGGAAAGAGATGAAGGACAGACTCTGTAAATTATTCCTGACAAGAGGGGAAAGGGGGAGTAAAAAATAAAGTTTGCAATCCAGACGGGAATGTGGGAGGTGGCTGAGATAGCAGAAACCATCTCAAAGCTGCACCTGCTCCAAATTGATGTGCTGCAATGTGATCTCAGGTCTCTCTTCCCCCTCGCAGTCAAAGCACAGTGACCCTGAGGAGGGCACGGCTGCCAGATAAGCAGAACCTTGGGAACACTCAAGAAAAATGTGGGAAAAAAACCTGAATGACAAAAAAAATAATAACATCTGACTTGCACATGGTAGATCCCACGAATTATGTTCTCTGATAAGAATGCTTCTTTTGAGCAGAAAACCTTGGTTCCTTCCTCTGATTTGTGTATATGAAACAAAAAGAGAATTAGTGGTTAAACATCCATTCCTAATTCCATCAATATTTTACCCATCTTCATATCTTGTGATAGGCATGAGACTTTTTTGGAGTTGTGAAGGTCAAGCACAATGTTCTCATGAACTCTGAGCACCAGCTAGGTTTCAGAAAGCCCTTAAATTTGAACTTGCTGATCAAAATTTTTCCCTGTTTGTGCCTAAATACAGCTGCAAACTTTAGATGATGATGGGGAATGGAGAAATGGCAAATTCTTTGCTCACTTCAAGTACAGGTTTCCCATTTAGCACATTTTTGGAACACATCATCTTGACTACCATTACAAAGCATGTACAGAACAACCAAGAGAACAGGCCCAGCCAGCATGGGTATAGGAAAAGCATGTCCTGACTGACCAACCTGATCTTTTATGACCAGGTGATCTGCCTGGTGGATGAAGGAAAGGCTGTGGTTAAGCCTACCTGGACTTCAGCAAAGCCTTCAATACTGTCTCCCATGGCCTCCTCCTGGAGGAGCTGGCAGCCCCTGGTTTGGAGACGTGCACTCTTTGCTGGGTTAAAAGCTATCAAAATGGCTGGGCTGAGACAGTGGCGGTGAATGGAGCGACATCTTGGCAGTTCACCAGTGGTGACCCCAGGGCTCAGTATTGCAGCCAGCCCTTTGCAGTTTAACACCTTTATTGATGATTTGGATGAGGGGATTGAGTGCACCATCAGCCAGCTCACAGATGACACTTAGTTGGGTGGGAGTGTTGATCTGCTGAAGATCAGGAAGGCTCTGCAGTGGGATCTGGACAGGCTAGATCAACAGGCCAAGGCCAAAGGTAAGAGATTTAGCAAAGTCAAGTGCCAGGTCCTCCACTTGAGTCACAACTGCCCCAGGTGGTGCTACAGGCTGATGGGTGACTGGAAAGCTGCCCAGCAGGAAAGGACCTGAAAGAGCTGGTCTAGAGCAGCTGAACACGATCCAGCGTGTGCTCAGGCAGCCAAGAAGGCCAATGGCATCCTGGCCTGTATCAGAAGCAGTGTGGCCAGCAGGAGCAGGGCAGGGACTGTCCCCCTCTACTCTGTACTGGTGAGGCCAGACCTTGAGTGCTGTGTCCAGTTTTGAACCTGACACTGTAAGAAAGAAATTGAGGTGCTGGAGCATGTCCAGAGAAGGGCAATGAAAATGGTGATGGGTTTAGAAAGTCACTCATAAGAGGAGCAGCTGAGGGAGTTGGAGTTGTTCAGCCTGGAGAAAAAGAGGCTCAGAGGAGACCTTATCACTCTACAGCTGTCTGAAAGGAGGCTCTAGCCAGGTGGGGGTCAGCCCCTTCTCCAAGGCAGTGAGTGACAGGATGAGAAGAAATGGCCTCAAGCTATGCCAGCAGAGGTTCAGACTGGACAACAGGAGTAATTTTTTCACTGAAAGGGTGGTTAAGCGATGGAATGGGCTGCCCAGGGAGACAGTGGAGTCATCAGCCTTGGAAGTGTTCAAGAAATGAATGGAGGTGGCACTTAGTGCTGTGATTTAATTAATTGACATGGTGGTGTTTGGTCAGAGGTTAACTTCATGATCTTGGAGGTAATTTGGCCCCTTAATGATTCTATTCCATGATTTTTAGCTCTTTTTTATCCTTAGTTTACACTAAGGATAGATAGCTGTTGAGATGCACTCAAGCTGCAAGGATCCACTTTGCCTTTCACAAACTGGTCAGAAGCCTCCTTGCTGTAGCTATCCCATTAACTTCTTCAGGATTGTTTTGGGGTGCTCCTTTGCCCTGTCACCAACACCTGGTATTAATTAGTGAGAGCTGATTTGGAGACTCCTTTTGTATTGCAGGCATGCAGCTGAACCTCTGGCCAACTGCAAAGGAGACTTGCAGCATGTCAGACAAATCCATTAAAAGAAAAGGCCACAAGCAATGTAAAGCAGTAGATTAAACAACTAAATAAATAACAGCATACTGCAATGAATGCTAATATTTGTGCTACCTGTATGCTTGGCACTGGGGAGGAATTTACTGCACATTCACACATGAGAGAGCACTGCCTGAGTGAAGGTCTTGTGGCCTTTGCTGGAAGGACAATGAGAGATGCCAGCTGAGAACCTGCCTGGAGTTTGTTTTCGGAAGAGCTGTCTCTATAGCACAAAGAGGACGTGGGAAGGAGAAAGCAGACGCTTCTGCAAGCACATGTGTGACTGCTGCACCTTCCAATTAGACTTGGCAGCAGCCTAGTGCCTGTCTGTCGGCACCTCAGCTCTGCACACACGTTTGTGGCAGAGGAGCTGAGGTTAACCCCTGTGCCAGCACACACACATACTGCAGTCAGCAAAACCTGCTATCCATGAGTTGTTAGCCTCTTAACTCTGCTGTACTCTTCCCAGCTCATCCTCGAGAATCCAGTTTGACCAGCAGAACCCTGTACCACACCACCACCAGGATCTCCCAAAAAGCCAGAGAAAGGAAAGGAAATCTATTCCACTTCAGCAGCTACTTGTGCCAAAACTGAATGCAACATTTTTTAGGAGAAATTATGATCAACAGCATTTGACCTAAATGATGGTGCTAAAATGCACTTTAGAAAAAGCAGTAAAAATCACTGCATCAGCTCTGGAAGCTGAAGTAGTTGGTAGCAGGCACAGTTTAAATGAGGCAAACAGTGAAGAAGCCACAGAAGAGACCTTCACATTTGCCCTGATTGAACTTGATGGGAAAACACCAGTGCGGGTCAGAAAGCAGGGTAACACATACGTTTTATTTCAATTCCCTTTAATGTTTCCAAATCCCTACTAAGAGCACTTCTGGATCTGCTTATTCTGGTCCCTGCATTTAGGATTTCACTCTTCTCAAAAGTGTTGTAGTGCCTGTTTGAGCTGCCTGCCTGCATTAACCAGGGTGAGCCTCTCTGGTACCCGGTAGTGCTGCCATCTAGCAGGGCCAGGCGGGACTGGGTGCCCTGGCTGCTGCAGGACTGTGTGGTTGTCCTGGATTTATAGTTGGAAAAGTAATGCTTCAGGTTGCTAAATGGCATGTAAGGGTCTTGGCCTAAGAGTGAATAGCTCTGGAAAATATGAGCAGTATCTTTTTTTGCCACACTCAAGTATCCAAGGGACATGATAATTTACACCAAGTTTTAGCTTATGCATTTTCTTCACATTCAACCAAGTTGTTTTTACAACTAAGGGGAAAAAAAAGATGAATAATTATCCTGTAATATAGACTAACCTCCTTGCTAAACTAAAAAGCTTTTTTTGTTTTTTTTTTCATTCCACAAATGAAATTACACTGAGCTGAAGGCACAGGAATGTAAGAAAGAGCCTTAGCAAGAGGGATAACTGTAAGCAATGAGAGCTCATTTTGAGTAATACACAGAAATCCTTTGTTTAGCCCTGTAGATACATAGTTGGGAACACTATGTAAATCTTTAGTGGAAAAGCACATTGATAAAAGTAACACATAAATTTAGCTATGGCTTCTCTGTAAATTGATGAGACAACTGGTTTGCTTCATATCTTCAAACACAAATGTGAGGGCAGAGCTGTTGAGGGTCCATGGCAGATGCAGTGCAGAGGACTAGAGGCAAAGGGCTGTTGAGTGCTTTGCAGTTAAGGGGTCAGCCTGGTATTGTAGGAGGATTTAGTCATAAATATAGCAAGGGCTATCCTAGGAGACAAGAGTGGGCTGCCGGGAGTCTAACGCCATGTGAGCAGCTTTAGGTTTTGAGAACAATGATCATGGCTAAGAGGCTGATTCTCTCAATATGGGCCAAATCCTGGCTACTGGCAAGAAGCCCAAGTGAGAAGGTTTTGCCTGGGAGGAGGGGACAGTGTTCTGTAGCATTCAGAAGACTGGCATTTCTTTTCCAAACAATACAATATGTAGGAGTCTGTCCTGGGTTGATGCTAAATTGTATCCCCATCTGTCTGTTTAGCTCAGAAATAAGTTTTGTACCTTTAAAATTGGATCTGAGAGTGAAGAAGTGGTGGAATGTCTGAGGTGGTTGTTTTCTAAACATAAAAATAAGAGTTTTCAGCTTTCCTACACACGGCCTGTGTTGTCTGCAGTGTGGACAGCAGAAGAGAGCTCTCCTTTGCTTTTTGTTCGTTTTTTGGCTGGCTGAGGCAGAGAAGTTCTCTGGACTGTGCTTTTTTTTCCTTTTTCTTGGAACTGTTTGAACCTGCTCTGGACTAAACACCCAAAGGGCCCCAGGAGCTCCCACCTGTGTCCCACCGGGCCTGGCCTGGGCCCGGCCTTTCCCAGCCCTGAGGGACCGACAGCAACTGAGCCGAGCTACAGCCACGGGAGAGACTTTCTGAATTTGGCATCTCTGCGGAGCAATGAGAGGTTTTGTTGTTCAGTGTTGTTCATTTGTTGTGCTGGGGAGTGCTTTGTCTGTAAATAAACAACTTTTTTCCACTTTCCTCCATGGAAATTTTTTTTTCCTGTCCCTAACCAGCTGGGGGAGGGGCAGTTCAGATTCGTTTTCTAGAGGGACTCCATCCACAGGTACCTTCCCAAATTTGCCCTAAATCAGGACAGAGTCACAGCAATGAAGATGAGATTTTCCCTCCTGTGTGTGCTGTGGTACAGCTGTGAGGTGTAACTACTTAACCTCTTGGACACCTGCAGACTGTCAGCAGCTTCCTCCTTGTTTTTTCCGTGAAAAATCCTGCCAAAAAGCTGAATTGTACCAAGGAGAGGAACATGCAGAACCCCTCACACAGCATAAGGAAATTCTATTTCAGTGGGGCATTCTGTTTTCCATAGGAGATGGTTATAGAGCAGGATAGAGTCCTACAGAAACAAACAGAACACAGCTTCTGAATAAAGGTGGCTATGCTGAGATAGGGAACACCAACCCTGCTTGGATGCCTACCTAGAGAACATGTTGAGGACAGATAAACAATTTTCCATGCCTCATCAATATTTTAACTGTAAGATATCTATGGTGCTATGTCATCTTAGGCTGCCGTTAAGTGGTTGAGCTCCAGATATCAGAGTCCAAATGTATATTGAAATCTTCTAACTGTTTGCCAACAAACCCCATCCTGAAAGCCCACAGTCATACCTGCTGTGGGCTGAGCAAAGATATGAAATATATTGCTGATAGATCTGCCCAGGGATTTTTTCTTAAATTTTTAAATTAGGAGTGTGAACACTTAATAAGGTAACAACCCCTTAAAAAAAATTGAAGACCACAGTGTTCCTGCAGTGCATGGGTTTAGCAGGAAGAGACCATAACCCCAAAGCCCATGAGAAGTGGACTCCTGGAGTTCTGGCTTCTTGATTAGATGAAAGGATGCAATTGTAAGCACTTTCACTCCCTATCTGGGAGAAAAGAAACAGTATCAGCAGCTTCCTGCCCTTCACCTGAAGAGGAAATTCTCTTACTCTGGACCTGACACGCAGTTGTTCCTTGCCTTCAAGAAGCACAGTGTGCACCACTGACACAAGAGTCCTAGAGTCTGAGTGCTGAATTCAATTTTTGAGTAAGCTAGAGACTTTCCCATATAATCCATCTCAAGATATTTTTTGGAAGCAGGAAAAGTCTGGCACTGAGGCACTGTTAATACTTATGCATGTAGTTTTAGACAGCTTGGCAGGATCAGCACCCTGAATAACAGGCAGACTATTGTCCTGTGGGAATATGCTGACTGTTCTTGTTACCCCATTCCCATCATCTTTCATTTGGAGAGATCTGTTGCCTTCTATCACTGTGTCTGCAAGGAGAGAGGTCACTCCTGACTTTTTTCCTGGTCCTTTTTCTGCTTGTGACAGAAGGACATTAGCTTAGACAGTAGTTAAATCCCTGATGCCTTCAGAGACAGAAAGGGAACAGCAAGACAAAGGCTGGATGGTAGATGTTTTTCATATAACATGACTGCTAAACCACAAGTTAAAATGGAAGGCAGAAGATGAAAGAAGTACTTTATGATGTGTGGTGCATATGTACATTTTGAAAAAAAACTCCCAACGAACCAAAACAGGAAAATAATAACACAAAATATCTGCTCCTATGTAAACCTCTGCTTCAAGTCTTTTGTTTCCTGCTTTGAACATCATCAGGCACACCAGCATAAGCCTCCATAATCACTTCCCTATTTTTGCTTGAGACACTTAACTACTCTTCTGGCTGTATTTGTGGGGCTCTTGATTTTCGATTCTATTTGGTTGTAGGTTGTTTTGTGAAATCCACAAGGGCAGGAGCTTGTACTTTTGCTTCTAAGTGTAACAAATACACAACAGTGAGACTGTGTTTTCTACAGTCACATAACCAAAACACAAGGAAGAGAGCCAGAGTGCAGTGTAAAGAAGGATATTTCCTCCAGCCCCACAGAATCAGAGCCAAAGAAAGACAAGGGAATAAAGAGCAAGTCTTTGTGTAGTCCCTAACCTCCACAGGAAGGTGCTGGCTGTCAAAAGCCCTCACGAGCCCATGGCACACTATTCATGTGTAAATACTTATGTCTTGTAGCAGTGCTTTCCATTCCCCACAGCAAAGGCTCAAGATGTCTGAGCAGCAGTGGTTCAGGTGGACTTGATCAGAGGCAGAGCCCATTGGTCTGCCCCATGTCCCCTTGCTGGCTGCCTGCACTGCTAACCAATCCTTAGTCATTGTCCTTTACACACACACTGGAACTGGGGTGACTGGGCAAAACTTTAAGAAAACAGAAATAATGTTTCTCTGAGTTCTTACATGAAAGATGATACAGGCACACAATAAATTATTATTTTCATATTTTCCTTCCATGCTGTGATTTTGTTCCAGACCTACAAAAGGAATTCTCTATGTCCACTGAATAGATACTGGGCCTTTCACATCCTGTGCATGCTTGAAAACACAAAGTTAGGAGAAGCCACCCCTCGTTTTCCCTTCTTGGTAAAAAATAACATTTCTTTTCCAAGAGATCCATGCTTCTCCTTGGGGTTTGGTTTTTAATTCAATTGGATCCTGTCAAGTTCTGTCAGCACCTGAGCTTCCTGATACAAGCAGAATGCAAACTGATGACTGACCACTGATGTATCCTGCAAGGACTTGTATCTCTATCGCAGTCCAGAATAAACTGAACTACACATGGGGCAGCTGAGAGCATGAACTGGGCTCAAATCTCAAGATTAGATTTTAGGAAGAAAGTTTCTACAATGAAGACAACGAAACCCTGGCCAAGATTGTCCAGAGAGGTGGTGGATGGCCCATCTCTGGAAACATTCAAGGTCAAGTTGAACAGGGCTCTGAGAAACCTGATCTAGTTGAAGATGTACCCTGCTCATTTCAGGGGAGCTGGAATAGACAAACTTTGAAGGTGCCTTCTGTCCCAAATTATTCTATGTCTCAAATCTGGGACAGGTACATTTCTGGTTTGAGCTGCCTGGAATTTAGCATTATGGTTTAAATCTGCCCTGGAATTAGCCAAGGATCTGCAAAGAACAGCCAAAATCCCTAACTGAGCCTGGATTAGAACTGAATTTCCCTGAATCATCTTCACAGAAACAACAGCTGGTTAGTTCAGGTAAAGGAATGTCAATCTAAAACTCTATTTATGAAAGAATAAAAATAAACAAAGAAAACAGGAAAGGAATTCAAAAACCAACTGTGTGGCTTACCCTACTTTGTTATACCTGACTCAGAAGCTTACCAGTAAATGTAGACTACACGGCCCGACAAACATTACTGTGGGGAAACACAATGCATCCTGGTGATACTAGCTCCCAACACCAAGGGACTGAGGAAGGGATTAAAGATTTTCTGAAGGCAGAAAGACATTTCAGGGGAGGCAAGGAGATTCTTGACAGGTGTAGGGGAAGAATGATTAAAAATCTAATAATGTGTTGTATAGATAAGCCATAACTGTCACACTCACAGCTCTGTGATCCCATGTAAAAATGAATAACTTTGGCTGTCAGCAGCTTCATTAGCCAAAAGAGGCCATTCAGATGGACCCAAACCTATTTACTTTCAGAGCTGCTGGTGCCTGCTTCATATTGCAGGGCCCCACATTGGTTGTTCAATGATGCTGATAACTCCTGTGGGAGCTTACATCCTGCTAAGTACTTCACTGTTTAATTGAACTGACCTTTACTGATGATGCCCCTTGTATTAAAAGCTGCTTTGCTCCCCAGCGAAAATGGTTTCATAATAATAATATTTTACTCAAAGGACAGTTGTTTAAAAGCAGAAAATAATCAGCTAAATTGGTAGGCTCCCCTCTGGAGGGGCCCAGCACTAAAATGACAGAAGGTGCTGCAGACCAAGAGAGCTGGCAGGGCTGACGTTGAGGACAGAGCTAGGAGCAGTGCTGGGCTGCTCTAGGACAGAGACACCACCAAACAGGACAGCTGGGGAGGGGAGTGCAGGCTGAGCCAGCACAGCACTCCTGCTCAGAGCTGAGATGTGCTGGCACAGCTTGAGCCAGGCACGGGCTGGACGATGGCACCACAGGAGCCACAGCAAGAGGGACAGCTCTACGCAAGCCCAGCAGTGCAGGACTGTGGAGTGCAGCAGCACTGAGGGACACACAGCACAGCAAGTATCTCAAACTGTTTGAGATGGGGAAATGGCAACATGCATCTGTGGAACTGGAATCCATCTCAGAGACAGATCTGTCTGAAATAATAAATGCGCACCAAATTCAGGTTTGGATTAAGAGCGCTTTGAGGACTGAGATCTGGAGCTGAGATTTTCTTAAACAGAAAAAACATTTGCTTTCAGACCATGACTGGCCTGGGGACAAAGAGGTTTGAAGCGAGAGGCATGTTTGCCAAGAGCCCCTTTTCTCCCTGCTTTTATCTAGGCTAGTTGCCTTACCAGATGGTTGAGCAGCGTCTGGGAGAGCTCTTTGGGGCTGGGAGCCAAGGGTGTGCAAAGAAGCACATCCATGTAGATTGTTAAGCACCCCATGACAAATGATGCTTTGCTTTCAACTTCCTGTTATAAAACATTTGCTGGCCTGAATGTGCTCTGCTACACCTTGCCCTTCCCAAGAACAGCATTGTGTCCATTTCCAGCGCTCTTCATACAGAATTGGCATTTTGTGGATCTCTCAAGTCATGACTAGAGTGCCACATCACCTTCTCCTATTCTTCCACTACAAAAGTATCGAACTGATTTTCTCAGATCAGTCAACACTTTTCCTTCCTCTTAGTGTCACAGATCTGCAGGCATTTAAAGAATGTGCTCTTGAGTAAACTAATTTTTTTCTTATTTTTTACTTACAAGGACATTTTGTTTTCCTCATTGTGCTAAAGCTACATAGGACAGGACAACACTCATATTTTCCCCTCTCACAGGGGGTGCTTTGATTAGTTGAAGCTGGTTGAGTCCCTAGGAATGTGGGATGTGTGGGAGCTCCCATGGACTCCTGGTGCCAGGGTGCTGAGATAAGGCAGCTGCTGCAGATTCATGGACAAGAACCTCTGTGGTGACAGGGCTGACCTGCAAGGAACACCACAGCAGTACCTGGGAGATTTACAGCACACTGGGGCAATCTACATTTGCTCCCATTAAGTGGATGTGCAAACAAAAACATCCCTTCTCCAGGATGAGCCAGTAAAAACTCTACCAGGGCACTACACCCTTCAGCAATGTCCTGCTTCTTCCTGCTTGTGTTAGAACTCCTTCTCAGCTATCCAGTCAAGCAGTCATGAACAGCTTGCTTGCCCTTTGGAGAGCTACCAGAAGCTCACTGTACAAGAAGGTAACTGGGTTCACCTTCCATGTTGTGCTATCCTCTCTTGGCATAGATTCAATCTCCAAGATAACCACAGCTGGCCCTGAAGGTCTACCTTTGCCTCATATTTCTGTGTCCATGAACCACAACAGATGAACTAAGGATATCTGTCAGTGTAAAAATTCACTGAAATAAAATTCACCCAAGGAGCTAAAATTGCTGCCTAAAAGCCAGGGCTCCAGCTTGGTTTTACCAACTCCCCTTTGAATGGCAATTACATTGTGAACTGATCAGTTCAAGGCTAAATCCTCCATGTCTTCTTCTAATTAAATACTCATCATATAAACATTCATCTTATTCTTAGTACTTCTGCGTATCAATTTAATCAATTCCCTCATTATTCATCTATCTACTTTAGCCTGCATTTTGCCATCAACATTTTTTTCAGGTGATACAAGAAGTTATTTTTCACTACAACTGCCAAGCAAAGAATCTTAGCCAGAATGTCTTCATCCTCCTGTATTTCTCAGCTTTAAAAAGGGCATTTAAGTTGCCTGATATTCACAGGGGACTGCCTTGAACTTCGTGTACATTCCTTCTATGCTGGCCCCAAGGAGCAAGATTGCATTCAGGAAAATGGAGTATTTGATGCTGGTTTGAAAAATTCATTGCCTAACCTTGTATAAGTGGTCCACAACATCTCCCTCGAGATGAAAATATTTTGTTAGTGGAGTATTTTGAAGAATTGCCTTTGAATGCCAATTAAAAAAAATCCCAAAGCCCAGGAATTCTTTTCATTTGCTGTTGGTTTTACTACATCTTGTGATAAAAATGATTATGAGGAGGATATCTTTTAATTGTGTCCCCAGTAATATTTGCCAAATGAACTCTTTTTCCTTTTTCTTTTTTAAAAATTAGAAAATTATATTTTCACTTTCCAGAAGGTTATGCAGCTTTACCCTTGCTTGTAGCAGTTTTCCTCAAATTATCTGTTTTCCTCAAGGCATGTTCCATGTACAGTTTATCTGTAAAATTTCCCTGATAAATCTGGAGCCTTAGGAGGGAAGGATTAAGCTCACTCCATTGCCTACTGTCCTATCATTACTCTAAGGTATTGTCTGCTGAACAAATTTCTAGCTGTGTTGGAGGGAGCTGCTGCATTTGGGGTTTGGCAGGGGGATATAATTAGCTACAAATAAAGAAAATAAGGAAAAAGTGTATTAGCCAGGGTTTTCATATGACATTGGCTATTCTGTAAATATGCCAGACTTTGGTGACAGGTAGCACAGACAGACAAGCTGAACTGTACAACACTCTTTCATCTGTGCTTTCTCTGGGACATGGCTCCAGCTTGCAGTGCCTTGCAGACTTGTAGATTTTGGAACATTTTCTCCCAGAGGAGCCTTAGCCTGTTACAACAGATAGATTCAATGAAAATATCATTTACCCAGCTTGAATAGATATCCTCAAAATCACTTCAAACTGTGCATCTCCTTTTTCTTAGAAGTGAGCAGTGACAATATGATAGTGGAATATCATATTAAAACAGAGTTTCATTAGCAGTAGTTCCATAAAATCAAAAACTAACCTGTGCATCTTCATATGTATATCTCCCTGGGTCTTTGACATTTTGGCTTGTTTTCTCATAGCTGTGGGAATCCAGGTTGATAGCACTTTGGGCCCCAGGAGCTAGAAACTCTTGCCAGATTTCTTCCACTCTGGTGGTCACATCCTGTAAAGGTTGTTTCTTGAGATCTTGGACAGCCAACCAAAACCTGTACTAGACAAAAATTAAAAGGGCAGAAAAGAGAAAAAGAAAGAAGTCTAGGTAAGATTTTGTGATTAAGCCTAGGCAGAGTCCTAAAACAGACATAGAACCTAATCCTGCATCTATTAGAATTCACAAAAGACTCTCCACGTAAGCACGATTTCAAGGGGAAAGGGTGACGTACTTTACACCAACCCCCTATACTTTGGCTAAGATCAGAACACTGACCTTAGGAAGTGATAGATTTGTATTCAAACTGCCCCTGCAGAAGTGACAGATTGGGTATGCAAACAGAAAACCTCCAGAGCTATGCAGTTTCAGGAAAGAAGCAGGCTCTGCCTCCCACAGCCCCAGTGCAATGTGCTGGTCATTCCTGTCTGCAGGATCAGTCATCCACAGGGGATGGAAAACGAAGAACAAACTTAACATTCATATCGCTTCCAGTGTGAAGCTGTAGCAATGCCACTTAGAGAATTTTTTCTTGTTGTTTATGTGTAAACTGACCAGCATTCAGATGGATGCCATGGGAAAAGATGGCTCTTGTCATATCATACTACAATTTTACAGGGATATTTTCTTGACTAGGCTATGCTTACAGACTAAAGTAAGTTCATAAACACTGAGAAGATAATCTCTTTGATGATTAAGAACATAATCCATATCTTGATCTGTGAAAACAAAGACCAGAGAATATTTCTACAAGAGTGGCATACGTATCTTTTGTCTTTTACCCTGGGAAAAAGAAAAGATATTTTGTTCGTGGTGCTAGTTTTATTTATTGCTGAAAGAGATATGCTCTTTCAGGTGATTAATTCAGAAGATATATGGTGCCCAGCTGCCTTTTGCTTTGGTCAACTCTTTCTTCCAGCACAAAGGTATCCCCAAGGGCTATCTGCCCTGAGTAGCTGGTCCCTGCAACCTGGTTAAGCAAGCACAATAGTGCTCTGCAGGGAGTGCTGAGGGCCACAGGGCAAACAGGTACAGAAGGCACTTCTGTAGCCACCTGGAATAACCAGCTCTTTCCTACCCCCTTGCAAAGGTGCCCATTGTCCAGGGTGACAAAGAGGGCAGAGTGCACCTTGGCTGTCCCTGCCCTGCTCTTATGCACTCTCTCTGCAGGGCAGACTGTGCAGAGGGGACAGTGATGGTCTGGGTCACTGCTTGCCCAGGCATCCGCAAGAGCTGCACATCTTGGAAAATCCTGTGTCTCCCTTATAAACCAGTTAAACTTTGAAGTCCTGATTTCTCACCCCAAATGATTCAGTGGTGTCAGTGTGCTGTTGCTAAGGCAAATATTCCTCTGTGGTGGAAGGAGGAAGATAGAGTCTGTCCCAAACAAAAACCTGATGGCAGTGAGGGTGGGTGGAGGAGACAGCAGCCTGGTGACTCCTATGCTGTTCCTGACCCTTGCTTCCTTAATGGCTGCAGGCTGTACCTAAACACCCTGGAATCAGTGGTGTTATTGCAAGCAAATGAGGCTGCTACCCCATTTAGCCTGATATTCTACCTGCAATAGAGGCAAACAGTCAATTTGGGGAAAAAATTATATCTACACTGCATGCAAGGCCAGGGTAAATCCTCCTTGCCTGTCTGCTGCTTCTTCCTGACCATCAGGGAGCCTCATGCCACAGTCCTGAGTTACCCGAACCACCTGACAACATTCCCTGATATGGTTTTCCCTTTTCCTTGGCAGGCTCAGTAAAACAGACTGAGGTACACTCAAACACTACATCAGTACCTGCAGTCACATACTTGTGGTTCTAACACAGTGACATTTGATTTTATAAACCCAAATAAAGTATCTGGGGTTGGTGGAGGAGAGTGCACGGTTGGTCCTTTTCCATCTCTGAGAGTTTAAGTGCACCTGACATCCTGCCTTATCATTTGAACAGTGACACCCCCACTTATCACATGCATGCAGAGAGTGAAGGGTGGCACACACAGCACAATAATCCGATGCCATATGCTTCCGTTACTTGAAAATACTTTATCATTCCATTTCAGAAGTAATGGGAACATGTGAAAGCAGAAAAGGCATAGGGAGAAAAGATGCTAATCAACCCAGAGTGGCTGGGACACTTCAGACAAACACTTGGCTAGAGAGAACCTTTTCTTCTGGCTTATCTTCTGCCCCTGGAGCCGGGGAGGCGGGCTGGGAAAGCACACTCGTGAGAGAGCTGGGAATGCTGTGAAGTGACAGCTTGCCAGAACAGGAGCACCATCCATTTTAATAACCATTTGGCTCAATCTGAAAACCAACCAACCAGACCAACCTGACAGTAACAAGAACAAGCTCTTTTTACTGCAAGCAATTGTGAATTCATGCCCAAGGCTGGATGTCCTCTTCAAGGCAAAGAGGAGTTTTGTCTTGGTAAAAATTTCAAAGCTATTCACTATAGCTGGCGTCTGAAAATCAAGGAACATCAAAGAGGGGTACCCAGCCCCACAGTTTCAACTCCAAGGCAAATTCTCTGCCACAAGAAATCATTCTGAAGCAGGGCTTCCTATGGGATTTATAGCATTTGCAAGAGAGAAGCAGGTATTTCTACTTAGGAAAGGAGCCAACATTCAATGACTGTGCTGGAATTTCTGCGCAATTATAAAGCACAAATGCACTCCCTGAATTACTCCTGCAATTTCTGAAATGCAAGACCAGCCCCAAGTTCACAAGGAGTCAGGTGAAGATCCTGCATTGCCTCCTCAGTTTCTGCAGGAGACAAATGTCCAGTGGACACCTCTTGCACAGGGCAGGGGAGAAGGACATCTCCTTGTATGTCCTCTCCACAGATGCCCTTTAAGCAGAGCAGGATTGGCACAGGGACTGTCTGCACAGAGGGAACAGCAGCATTGATCACAGTTTCTTTGTCCTTTATAAAACAGCATGTAAAGACCGGAGAAGGCTGATGATATGGTGCCCTAAAGTGTTGTCAGTGACATAAACCATTCCAGCCTCATCTAGCTTGTAATTAAACTGCTGTCACTTGCAGAGGATATCCCACAATGGCATTTATCCTCCAGAGTTCCCCCAAGGCACAGAGAGCTCCTGGACCTCAGCGTGTGTGCTCTGCCTCCCTGCAGGGCACTGCAGAGGTGCTTGGTCACTCCTGTTCAAAGGTGTCCCCCAATGAAAAGGCTGCTGGGGAAAGACAGGCTCACTAGCAGGGGAGTGGCTGCTTCTGAGGTACATAATAAAACAAAAATTAATTTAAAATCCTGATCAGGAGGCAAAATATGGATGACTCCAGAAACAGAGAAACAACTGTCAATATAAGGGCAGTGTTGTATTCGCCTCTTGGGAGTGAACACAATACTTCTATCTTGACAGTGAATTCATCAAGTGACTATCCGAGGTCAGAAAGCAAGCACACTTCTCTCCTTGCCTGAGTAGTTCCATGCCCCTCTGGTCTCACATATCTGACCATTCACAAATCTTTTTCCATTCACCAAGAAATAACTTTGAAGATCTCAGCCAAGAAACGAATGAAAGTAATAAGTAAAAATCAAAATGCAGTTCAGAGAGAGGCAATATTCACATCTTTGTATTGTTAAATGGTCAGATCCTTGGTATGGTGAGGTTGGCACGGCCAAGACAAACAGAAATCTGTCCTTGGTGAAAAAGCTGTGGGCAGGCAGGCGCTGCAAAGCTGCCCGCTGGGGCACTGCGGATCTGCCAAGGGGACCGCAGTGCCGGTGGGGATGGGACAAGCGTCCCGCAGGGCCCGGCGTCACCATCCCGCCTCCCTTGGACACGATGCACGCCGGTGTCCACGGGGCAAGTCCCACCTTCCGCTGCAAGTGCTTTCAGTGCTGTGGAGCCGGACAGCCCTTTGGTCGCAGCCGCGGGGCAGCGCCGCCGGCCGTGATCAGAGCCCGAGGTNGCACTGCCCCGTACTCGGTACTGCACCGCACCGCCCGGCACTGCCCCGCACCGCTCGGCACTGCCCCGCACCCGGCACTGCCCGAACCCGGCACTGCCCG
>VZTB01002462.1:230869-380812 GCA_013397245.1 Thryothorus ludovicianus
CCCGTACTCGGCACTGCCCCGCACCCCGCGGAGCCCTGCGGCGCTGGCACTGCCTCTGAACTGCTCGGGAAATGCTCTTTATTGAGGGAACACGGGGCTTTGGGGCGGCTCTGTGTCTTTACCGCATATACGAGTGCTCCTCACTGCCTGAACTTCCCCTTGCCTGATGAAGCCTGGGGAAATAAAAAACTGGCAACAAGTTTCAACCATTAGGAGACATGTAGGATATAAACACTTTCTGCAGGTAAAACTCCTTTCTGGTGATCTCTGTGTTCAATATATGCTCAGAGTCAGTAAGGCCCAGGGCGCCTGCATCCATGCATTGCCAGCTCCACCAGTGCATTCCTACAAAGCGTCACATTTCCCACTGAGGTCTATAAACAGGTGTGCAGCCTCCTTTCCCTTTGGGTGAAATTCCCGTATCCCATATTCCCACTCTGCTGTTTCTCTTTCCAGCTGACACTCTTTGAAGTTGGAGGAAAAAAAAAAAAATTCAATCCACCAGCTAAATGAACATCTCAGCAATCTCAAGATGTCTCAGAAAGTTCTCAGGTCATAAAAAATGTATAATAAATCTCTAATGCCCTTTCTTTTCTTATCCTTTCTTATTTGTTTTGTTTTAAATTTGGCATTTTGTCTGCTATATTTTGGGTACTGGAGTCAAAACAAATTGTAGATGAAAGATTGCAACATAGAAGAGAAAGAAAACAGAGACAGAAAAAAGATTTAAAATAAA
The DNA here is from genome assembly GCA_013397245.1 of Thryothorus ludovicianus. NCBI lineage: Eukaryota > Metazoa > Chordata > Aves > Passeriformes > Certhiidae > Thryothorus > Thryothorus ludovicianus. The sequence continues at coordinate 231,606 of VZTB01002462.1, forward strand.
ACCAGAGAGAAATATACCCAACTGACTGGCTTTCCTGCTCCCACATAAATAATGGAAAGCCAGAAAATAAGTAAGTTACAGGGCTCAGCTGAGCTCAAGAGACTGGTGGACATGATCCTGCAAGTTTATTAGAGCACAGAAACACACATGGAAAGTGATCCTGGAGGTCATCGAGTCCAGTCTGCTGTTATCTCTGGCACTGCCTCACCCAAGACCCCCACCGGGACCAATTTTCCTCAGCTAGGAAGAGGTGGAAATATCCCACCATGATCAGCCCTGTGATTTGAGACTCACACCACAAGCATAAGAGCAGAATTCGGTCCCCTTGCTGTATTACTGAATTACATTAATTTCAAGGCATTCTCAAGCACACACTTCATGAAATCTTTTCTAGTATGACCATGAATTCCTAGGTTTTGAAGCAGTCAATTTCAAATTTGCCTTAAATTCAACACAGGGGCCTATAGGGCTTTGGCCAGTGTTACTTCTATGGATACTCCCAGGATCCTACTGATATTCCCAAGAAATAGCACATGCCTGATGCAACAGTTCCAAGATCTCTGGGTAGTTCCTGGGAAAAGAGTCCCGTAAAGATTAACTATGAATGCTATTTTTCTAACAAGGTGCCAAATGCTATGCTCTCAGGAAGTTTCTTACACCTGCCCAGGGTTTGGGTGGGATGTGTCTCACTTCTGCCATGCAGACACATAATTTGAATCTGTCTCCCCAGATTTATGATAACAAGAGACAGGTGCTTTACAGTGGAATTTAGGTGCTTGTAGCTTTGTTTCCACTAAAAGTTTCAACAAATCATTCTCAGGCGATTCACTGACTCCTCTTCAGCTTCTCTGCAATCTCTCTAAAGGGATACTGGATAAGAAGAAAGCGTGCTTCTGAGCTGTCAGCTTAGGTGAGGTAGATGCCAACTTTGCTGTTGGGTGTAACTTCGTAGATTTTACTTGCATGCATAAGCATCCAGAAGTTGCTTTCCTGTATGCTACATACTCCTAGTGAGAATTAAGGAGCTTTCTCTGCCTCACCTGAACCCTTCTTTCTAGTATCACTGTTAACAACCCACTCTGTTCCAGTTTTCTTCATTAATATTTCTGCCTGTGCATCCTGTTATTTAAAGCTTTAAGCAGGTTGCTAATGTATCCAATATGAGGTAATATTACCACATAAGCCAATACCATTGCAATGATACTGTAAGAATGATAGCAAAGTTCCCATAGGAAGAATGATGCCAATGTCTTCCACAAAGGATGCAGGATTTAACCTGTCTCTGCCAGCCCACTGCTTCACCACCTCCCTTCACTACATCTCAAAATCCAAGAGACTGTCCATCAGCAGGAGGAGCAGCTCTGACTAACCAAGGAAGGGACAAGTCTGCCTTCTCATAATCAAACTTTCTCCATTTCTTTGAGTAGGATGAATGTGAGGGACAGATGCTAGCCATAAAACCTGCTGGATTTCATTAGCACGACCCCAGATTTATTTCAGAACACTAATTTGAAGAATATTTTAATACAGTATATTAATTTTGCACTTCATCACTACAATTTAATTGCAAATGAGTGCCACTGTACATAACTGCAGTAAGCATATGCAAGTTCAGTATCTGTTTAGCAATAACATTTCAAGCTCATTTATGTAATTAGTAACACTCCCTTGCTTTCTTACAGGTTATCTTTCAGGTTTTTCAAAACAATAAAGTGCATTGAGTTTTCACTGTTTTGCTGCTGGCATGCTTTCTGTACTTCTCCTTGGACAGGGAAATCTGATGAATAGGATGGTAAGTTCCAATGTCATTAAAAATCACTTTCTGGGGAATTCCTCTTTCAGACTTTGCAGGCTAGCAGACTGCACTGCAGTGACAATTGTTCACATGCTTTAGTAATGTGTTTCATTTTCTAAGTGAAAAAGAATGAAAAAACCACAACCTTAAAAAGGCCATTAAATCAGGTTCTTATCTGGTTTAAAAAGAGAACATCAAGCCTGCTCACTATCAGCAAAGGCCAAAGCCATCTAACTAAAGTTACTAACTTGGATGTCTAAGGACTAAAGGACTGACTGTGTGATCACTGACAGCAGATTTCCTCAGCCCAAGAACAGGCACAGCTCTTCCAGTGAACCTGCAAGCTTCTTTGGCCTTCCCTGCAAATGCTCACTCAGCCTTCTGGAACACGACTGCCCCAAGAAAACCCCACAAGAACCTGTCCCTTTACCCATCCATGTGCTGAGATACAACCGCAGCACCACAACAAAGCCTCTGCAGTGTTACTCAGACTGTAAAAAATGTGGGGTTTACTGGCTGTCAGCCTGATGTAGGATTATGTGGGTATCTACAGAATTTTTCATAATGAAAGTTCTGACTTCTTCACAACTTAGAAGTCAGGTACTCCGAATCCCCACACAGAGAGTCCTGTTAAGGTGGGACAAGCTGTTGGATAGTTAGCACACGCCAAAATCAGAAGTAGTTGTTGCAAACCTGACTTGGTGACTGCCAAAACTGCAACAATTCTTAGCCACATGATGACCACACTCACACAAGCCCTGCCACAAGGACACATGTAAAACCTATATATTGTTAGGGACCTCAGGAGCGGTGTTTCTGCATCTCATCACATCATACAAGTCTGCAAGCCCTTGCATGCAGAAGATACCTGAAAGCATTGGCTCTCCCCAACACTGTTTCTGAGATTACTGACACAGGTCTAGTACAGGCGTCTGGAGCAGTGCTATGGGCCTAATCCTGCCATTCTCATCTTTATTCAAATGGGTGTTTTTAGCAGTTCAAGACACAACAAACACTGCATTTCACCTATGCAAGAGAGTAGGATCAGTCCCATTCATTTAGTCAAGTCAGAAAAGGTTTCACCTGAGGTTTTCTGAGCTGAATTCTGATTCCAGGAAACGAAGGAACTGATCTCGTCCTACTGGGTCCTTCAGCACCTCATCCATGGAGAAACCCCATCTTTTCACACGCTGCTGACTAGGTTCCTTGCTGTTTGGAGAGAGAAGGGGAAAAACAGATGGAATGTGCATCTCTGCCTGCTGTCCGAGCAGCTGCTGCTGTTTCTGCTAAGTGAAGGGAGGAAGATTATTAGACAAGATGTTTTTTTTTTTTCCCCAAGACTTTTCAGAAATATAAGTTAGCAAATAACATAAAAAACATATAAAGATCAGGGTCATCATTAAAGCAACTGGAGGACTTTCAATCATTACATCATTTGAATCATTAAAGGACACTATTTGGTGCTACATACATGGTGAAACAAGAGAGAATGTGAATTATATGACTTTCAGAGCAATTTCTGGTAGGTTTCATTTGAAGAACAAGTATATTATGCTAAATGATTATTCATTATGCACTTCTTGCACATCTTCTGAAAGGTACCTTAGGATTTCTTATGCATCAAGGCAGAAATTTCCCAGCAATGTTCCATAAGTTACTGGTGAGCTCCAGAGCATTTCCTTGCGTCTCACGCAGTGCTGCCTGGTCACTTGGAACTGGCTTCAGATTTTCAGATCCACATTTGCATTAGAAAAGCAGTTCCACTAAGAAGTAGTGCAGACAAAGTATCTAAAATGATTACTGGTTTGTGGTCTTTTATTTTTTAATGCCTCTGATTTTTGCATGCCTAAGTCTCACAAGACTAATAAGCATCTTCCTCCTACCCTCCATGATAATCAGACTTTTATTTTGTGTCTCAGCTGGGATACTGAGTTGCAGAAGCACCCAAAATCACTAGCAACCTTTCTCCTTAATTATATCTTAACACAGCCCAACTTACATAAGCTGTTGTTTGAATTGCCAGACATGTTGCAGAGACGCCTATGGGGAGAGGTGGTGCCTGGGAATCATAACGAGGATCCTATGAGACAGCCTGCATCAGAGCGTAATCTGGGCTCACAGAGTGTTTGAAAGCTTCTGGTGTGATGGCGTCATACTATGAGACAACCATTAAAACACAGCTCAGCTGCTCACATTTGTGACAGCAGAGCCATTGTTAACAGTACATATCTATTAAACTGTGTCTCGTCATGTCCACTGCGATTCCTAATCATGGAGCCTTAGGGGACAGTGGCGATCTGTGCTGAAGACAAATAAGCCAAAGGGGTAAATAAAATGCCTGCTTTCATTTTCTCTTCGTATAAAGGCTAAGCAAAATTGATAGGCATGTCCTCACTCGAGGAGCAGCCCACTCGGGATGGCTCCTCCTGCGCTCCCTCAGCAGCCAGCAGTGCTGCAAACAAGGGTGCAGAGCCAACCTACCTGTTAGTGAGCCAGCCTGGACATCAGGACATGAAAGCCATGCTTGTGCAGAGCCATGAACAATCTAAGCTCAGGGAATTTCCTGCTGAATCCAGAGATCTGTGCCTGCTCTTCTTGCAGCTACACAATGTTCTAGCACACACACACAAAATGCCAAAGTGCTGTCTAAAACGGAATGCTTTCCGTGGCATTTCCTGACTCCTGATTGCCATGGAGGATGAACTGTAGTGGCACGGAGCTGCCCGTACTCAGCAGCCAGCCTTGCCACGAGCAGTGAGAGGCTCTTTGTTTTCCTGTGCAAGGGCTCTGCTCTCCTAACTGAGGAAACAGCTTTGCAGGCAACACAAGAGGATCTTGGGGATCATTTAATTATTCATGCAAGTTGCAACTAGATGCAGATGCAGTTAGTTTTTTTACAATAGAGAATAAAATGGCAATACAGAGCTGTTTGTTCTTTCATCTCTCCAAACTAGAGCTTTCTCTTTTTCATTCACAGGAAAATCACCTTCCTTAACTCTGAAATCATAGCAGAAGGCAAGTATTTATTTTAAATTCCTATAGGGCTGTGACATCAGATTAATTGTATTCTTCAGGGACACAGACATCTTTTCTGGGATTTGCAGCTACATCAACAGATGCAGAAATAATGGATGCCTGGATTACCTTGTGGGTGAGGGTTTCTGCAGAGCAATATTTTGCAAGGGCTGTATCTGGTACTAGTGTCACTAGGGAGGATGGAGAAAATGAGAGAAACTAGAATACTAAAATAAAGAAATAACATACTAAAATTATGTGAAGAGGGGCAGAGGTTAGGAAGATGATGTATTTCTGTGACTACCAGAGAAGCAAGTGAAAATAACTTTCACATCCCAAACTACTTGGGGCAAAATCTTGTCCTTTTCCTGGAACACTGATTCCCTATGAATCAGTTTTCTTAGGCCAATAGCATCTCTAAATTATTATTCAAGAACATGCAGGATTAGATTTGGCGTTCTCTTATCAAGGATTTGATAAAGAGAACTCCAAGTTCAGATTTGGTGCCAAATGGCAGCAACTAAACACTGGAGAAGCTGCTGAGTCCTTGCAGTTGTTTGCTACAGCATGTGATTGAGTAGTGAAGGTAATATGGGGTATGGTGTAATGGTAATTCCATTCAAACTTGCTGTGGGAGCTGTTAGGCATAGTGCAGGCAGGACAATTCTAGCCCCTTTATGAGGATTGTGGATAGCCTGTGAAGCCAAGGGACACAGACACAGGTCAGACTTCCCTTGCACCAGCATCACACGGGCAAAACACAATCTCTGTTGCAGTGTTCTGCCTGTTTGTTTTTTTTTAAAGAAACTCTCTGAGGTGCAAGATGTTGTATGTCCTACAGACGCTCCTCCCTCTTTTCATCTGTTTGACATCACAACAGAGACAAGCAAGCTTGTTCACCAACAATGACACCAGAACTCACTATCAATCTATTACAATTCTGACCTGCCAAGTCTCACATATCACATATGAGCTACATTCTTCTGGCTCCTGTGCCAAACTCACTCTGCACAGCAGGAATGGCCACTGCTTTAGAACTCATCCCATTCTGCCAGCAGCATCTTTCATGGGATTCCATGACAGGAGCAGGGCTGGAGCATTGCAGCTGGGGAAGAGCAGGCTCCCAAGGGTCAGATGAGGTGTGCTGGAACAAGTTTGCCTTAGCAGTATCCTATAGCTTTAGGCTCCTAGACCTGAGTCTGTGCATGTGCTCAACAGGTATGAGAACATCCATTACCTGACTTACAGAGTCCCATACATCAAGCCATATAGAAATGGAAGGGCTGAATACTTCACAGACACCAGTGATAAACTTTAGCTGTGTTCTTGAATCTTGTAGTACACACTTACAACTTTTTTTCCAAACAGGGCAGTGTGAAGAGCACACAAATAAAATGGAAAGACAACTCTCACATTACTTAAAACTACCAATTATTTTTTACCTCATTTCAATGTCCCACAATGCTGCATCATCACTTATCCAGGGATTGGAAGGCTCAGCAGGAGTTATAAAGGGGTCATATTCCACATATTGCTCTGTGTAGGCTATTAAACTGGCAGAGGAAAAAAAAGAGAAAAAAAAAAGAATAAAGAAGGGTTTGAATGCTCAGTCACATATCAGAGAGGTGCAGCTTTTATTTTTATCCTGTTATAGGGGTTTTGGTGTTGGTTTTTTTGTTTTGTTTTTGTGTGTGCTTCTTTTTATTTATAGGGATTAGACAGTTTCTCAGCAACCACAGGAGATCCTTTTCCCAGGGATGATGCATGCAAGGATTTCTCTGCAAACACCCACCAGCTCACTGCAGTATTTTCTTCAAACTTGTCTCTGTTGAGTTGCCCCCAAAAAACCTGATGAAGCAACAACTGGATTGCTATGGCAGTACTTCCCCCAGAGAGCCATGGGAAGAATATGAAGTGTGTGTCATTCCGTTCATATGCTGAATGTCACTATTGCCTCTCATCCTTTACATTTTTGCAAACTTCTGCACCCACATAAATTTATGCACTATGAGAAACTCACCTAAACATTCATGGGCTGCAGCTAAGAATATGCTTAAATCTTTGGCAGATCATAGTCCTAAGCATCAAAATTTTGCCTATAGATAATTTTTTAGTTATGTTGGTATAGTATTTAGTCCAACAGCACTATTGTAAAATACTTCAACAGTAATAATTAGCTTAGACTGTAGTAAATTATATGCATGTTGGAAAAACACCTGGCCTTTACACTAGCTTGCTTCATGGTGAGTCAGTTAAGGCATACAGCCTCTAATCCTCACTAGGATGAGATTCAAAGAGCTTTCTGGGAAAAGGACTCTGCTTGTGTAAACGATTCAGGAATTTCACTGAGGTTGGGGCTAGGGGCGCATTTTTACAAAAGAAAGACAGCAAATATGAAATAAATCAAAAGAAATTTCTTCTAGTCTATATTGGAAATGCTCTAAGGCACTGATTTTTTTGCCTATGTCGGCCAAGTAATTAACTAAGTTAATTAGGTCTCATCATACTGAACAACCAATGCATACTCGCACTCTGATTGTCCATGCTAAACTTTATCTCGGGTTCTTCACATCTCAAAAAGGCAGGGGAATGAAAAGACCCTGCGAAACAAAGGGTCATAAAAGGCAGAAAGTTTCCCTGACCTGCTCTATAGTAATTATTTCTTTTTGTTTGTCCTAGCTCTTATCATGAGGCATTAAAATCATACACTTTAGTAACCACAGCAGGTTCCCACTGCCCCTTAGGGCACTCAGGGCTGTCTCATCTCATTTCATTAATTACATTTCATGACTGCTGTGGGTCAAGGGTTGGAGGAGGGAGCAGCGTCCAATTTCACAGAGCAGCAGCAGTCCCTCAGACATCAATGAAAGAGAGGGTTGGTTAAAAAAGAAAAGAAAACCAAAAAGGATCAATCAGGAGGTATCTGCTGTGAAACCTGAATTGTGCCTAATAAAATAATAAGCAGGCATCAGAGTTGCTAGTACAAGTACTAGCAAAAAGGAAAGAGGGAAAAAACTAGAATGAAACAAGGGAGAATTTCTAAGCACATTTTGCTGATTCAGTATAATGGTAGCAGCAGAATCATTGCCTCATTGTCTAAAGGAGGCTATAGGCAGGGGACTCCTAAGGAAAAGCATTTTTGTCAAAATGCAAACCTGGCCTCTTGGGTGATAAACTGAATACTGGGTGGAAAAGGTGGTGGGAACAGCTGACTGAAGGGTGCAGAGCTTGCCTTAAGAACCCAGCTGTCTCTCAATCAAGGAGGCCTGCTGAGCCTTCACAGGAACTTTGATGAGAAACTGAAAGGATAGCACAGATTTTCATCTAGGGAACTGAGATTGCTTCTGGTAGGAAGATGCTCATTTTTCTCCAGCCATTTTAGTGATGCCCTGTCTAAAGAAATTGCACTAACACTGCTCAACACTGCAGTCAGGGAAAGCAATAGGTAGAATATATGGATAGTTTTGCCCAACAGTTCTCAAAGCTCAATGGCTAAAACTGACAGTGCGCAGGTCCCGAGTGAGGAGAAAGGATGTGGAAGAAAGAAAGTTTCCAGGTGTGTGGAGCAACTGAGGGATGCCTTTTCCCACAGCTGGTACAGATCTGCTCCTGGAAGCAGAACAGGGAGGAAGGAGAAGAAAATCCTTTGAAGCAAGCACTTATCTCACAGAAGCTGGAGATATCTTTTGAAGGGCCTTCCTCTTCTGGCAGACAAGGACTATCCCAAGAATAGTGTGAATTAATGTAAAATAAATACAATTGAGCTATTGAAAAAACTAATATAATTTATTCCTATAACTTGTTTGCCCTAGTGCTTCCTGACTTATTTGCTCCTTGTTACTTCTCTCATCCTCTCTAAAAGTGCCTTTGTGCTATACTGAAAAATTGGCAGGTGGTGCCACTGTCAGGCTCAACTGTCGAAGGGAATGTGCCAAGAAGTCATCTTCTGGACCCTGATCTGCCACACTGTCACTTAAACTGTCCCAAGAGCAGGGTCCAGCCTGAAAATCTACTTGATAATAACAGCATCTCCTTACACAGCAAATTTGTTCCTAGTGCTTGTAATCAGTGTTTTAATGGGGCTCTCAAGGCTTCACAGGGTTTTTTTTCCAGCAATTGTGCAAGTCAGGTCATCCATGCTCATTCCTCCTCACCAGTCCCCCTCCCAGCAAAGCCACTGGACCCATCAGCCCCTCTGCTTCTCTCCTACCTGCTCTGCAATGTTCCACATCCAGGCTGCACTTCCCACCACTCTCCACACAGAGTCCTGGGACTCTCAATCAATATAGCCAGTATTCAAATCAATATTCAAAGTCATCACATGACCAAACACCTCCTCACAAGATATAAAGATCACAACCATGATTTCAATTCTTTATAATCAATAATAATTATTTAGAATTAAAAGGTTCTTCACCCAGAGTGTGTCTGAGCACTGGAACAGCCTCCAGGGAAGCAGTCATGCCACTAATCCTGCCAGAGTTCAAGAAGTGTTTGGTCAATGCTCTCAGGCACATGGTGTGCTTCTTGGGGCTCTCCTGTGCAGGGCCTGGGGTTGGACTTGATGATTCTGGTGGGTCCCCTCCAACTCAGCTTATTCTGTGATTCTGTAATTTGACTTATCTCATCTTATTTGTTTTTCTCCTGGTTATTATTTTGCACAGGTTTTGATAGCAACATTTTCTTCTCCAACTTGAAAGCAATTAAAAAAGAAAAAAAAGAAATCCCTTTCAAACCAAAAAAATTATTACTGTCCCAGTATATTAAGGTCATTGTAAATAAATTCAGTATAATGACAATTTTCTGTTAAAGTACAAGTATATGTTCTTAATTAAAAAGATCCAAAAGTCCAAAACATAAATATAAATGAGCTCATTTCAATAGTACAAAGTATTGCATGCAGGATTTCAGGGAACCTCAACCTCTGAATATTTTCTCTTTAATTGGACACATTTTCATCTTAATTGCTAAACTTCATGAGCCAATAGGAACTTGCACTGGGCCTCTCACAATTTAATTTACCTAGTTTAGTACATGCATGCTAACTACAGGTACAGGCACTGCAAAGCACTTTTCATGAGGTAATGCCATTTTCCCTTGCTTAAACAAAACTTCCTCTATTATTTTTCTAGAAGGAACCAGCCCTTATCCTGTCCTTCATGTTCAACATGGTTTTGCTTTAAAAGTGATGTCACTGAAGAGCATGGCTAACCCTACCCTCATCTCAGTGACTAACCTGCAAATGTGCATAACTTACAAGTACCTAATAAATGAGCTGTCATACTCAATTAAATTTGAGCTTGCTCTTCACCTGTTCATGCTTTTCTACCAAAACTAAATATTCTGCCAATCAAATTGTGCCCTGATTTACTTCTTAGAAATCCACTCCTTAAAACACTGCTTTGAGTAGTCCAGGTACAAATCCTGTACTCAAAGGGTTCCATATACATGTAAGTGGGAGCAGGAACTGGTTCTACAACCCCAGTGTGAGCAGAGACGTGAACACCATGTGCAACAAATGCTAACACAGCTCCTTCCCCAGAGATGAGCACTGAGAGTTCAGTCAAAAAGGGAAAAAAAAGGGTATTTTCAAATTGAGACAGGAATGATTTTTCTAAAAATAAACCCTAGGGTAGTGAAGGGGTGGGAAACAAGTCCCACAAGGTTGGGGTTTTTTTGTGAATGCTTTTTTACTTTTGCAGTATTACAGGTCCTCATTTTCCATCTATTTTTGCTTGGTGGCAGAAGAGTGAGTACAGAAGTGTCAGCAGATAGCAGATAGGCAGCACAGTTGGTCAAGGAGGGGAAAGGATTGATGCACAGAAAGCAGGTTAAGCCTTTGCACTTTGCTGCCTGCTCTGTTTTTAGAAATGCCAAACTGGAGATGAGGAAAGAATGGGGAATCATCAAAATGGGGAGACTCACCTTTCTGCTACTTTGGACATCTTTAAACAATGTCTCTCTATCTGCATGTTCAGAAAAGTTATCTGAGGAGAGAGATGACAAGGACATTAACAATCTATGAGTTCTGCAGCATGCATTGACAATATCCCAACACACTATTGATTTCTCTCTCCACACAGCTTGAAAGTAAGTCAGAAGGAAATAGGATCCTTCCCTAGGTATCAGAGGCTTATTAACTGCTTCCAATAGGAGGCTCCATTGCCAAAGGCAAAGCCCTAAGGGAAACTTCAGAAGACATAATTGAAAGTAGGAAAGACACATATTTGGGGCCAAGGTTCCTAGACTACTCGGCACAATATGATCTCCTTTTTACAAACATACTCTGCTCTCCCATTTCTCTTACTGACTAGCATCACAAGACCAGTAACATTTTACAGCACATCTTCATTCTGCAATGAACTAGTTCTTCAGCCCATGACAAAAAAGCTCAAGAAGCATAACATCCAGGTTTAATTCAGAAAACCATCTGAAAACTGGTTGCCTAAGAAACTTGTTTAAAGCTGCCTTTAGTAAAATGCTGATCTAGTGATTCCTGTTTGTCTTTCAGTGAAGGCTGCTTGTTGCAGCAAAGTAATTTTGAGGGAGAGCTCTTCATGCTAGGGCAAGGATGTGTGAGTTGGCTGGTCATTCCTTGGCATGACTGTCCAAATAACTTTTTCCTAGTTTCCTAAAAGTTCTGACAGTACAATCTAACAGTCATGCATTGAATGATGCCTTTCCTCACAACTCGTCCCCAGCCTGTGCCCAGCTACACTGGCCTTTGTCACTGCCCACTTTTCAGACTTCCTCAGTGAACTAGAATTACTGTCTTATTGTCTGTGTCTGGTCCACAGACAATAACAGTAGATTCAAAGGTCATTGTTACTCCTAATTCGTATCACCGTACAACTGCACTGCTCAGTGAATACTTACTAATGCTTTACATAAGTGAGGATCAAGGACAGGCAAAACATACAATTGGTTTTGCTGATATCTCAGTAACTTTCTATGCTTTTTCCTGGCAGCAGCTCTCAGAAGAGTTCCCACACAGCCACCTACTCACTTGTTTCCGGAAGTCCTCTTTTGTCGTTTTGCGCACCGGCTGGGAGGGCAGGTGTACAGGGCTTTGGGGCTGAGACTCCTCTGTAACCCCATACACTGACTGTGAGGAACCAAGGAACACACAGAAGGGATTACAGCATTTTCCTGTTACACAGTGAGGAGCAGTGCAGTATGCAAAGCAGTAAGGTAACAAGCCAGCAATTTCCTACTGTTTGTACCTACACAGGTCAGTAATCATTCAGCCCCAAGCAAAATTTACAGATCAGACTGTGCTTGCTGATGCCTGCCCTTGGAAGGCCTGTAGGCACGTTAAGAGAAGAGTTTGTTTTAAATGTTAAAATGCAGCTGATAATTTAATGAAAATGCAGCTCTGAAGGTTGTGTGCATTAACACTTGCAGGATGAACACTGGGAGCTGTCACTGGCGTGAGCCAAGTGGTAAAAGAAAATACTAGAACCTAATTCTATGCTGCTGTCTTTCACTTGATTTAGTTCTTTGATGTAAAACTACATATTGAAGAAAGTGCTTTACTGGGTCAAGTTCACATGAACATCTCTAAACAAAAACCTGCAGACTCACTTGTAGCCACACATTTTCAGGACAAACACCTGCACTGAAAGTAATATCATTTGTCCTTTCATTTAGTACTTTTGCTTTTCAGTAAAACTTCTAATAGACACGTGAATAGCTCTGCTGCAGTTTAACTACTTATGGAAATTCAGGAGTCTGGTGTGCCGTCCAAAAATATAACAAGTGATGAGACAAGAAACAGCCTGAAGCTGTGTCAAGAGAGGTTTAGAGTGGATATTAGGAAAAATTTCTTCTCTGAAATGGTTATCAAACACTGGAACAAGGCTGCCCAGGGAAGTTGTTGAGTCACCATCCTCGAAATTACTTAAAAGACAGGAACATGGTTTAGTGAAGGACTTGGTTAGTTTAAGGTTTTGAGTCACTGATCTTGATGGTTTTCTTCAGGCTAATTGATTCTATAACTTCATATACATAGAAGAGCTCAAACTTGCAGGAAGTCAAAAACACCCAGCTGCCTTTGAAATTATTAAGGCAGGTAAACATCTCAAAACTTGTGCCCAGATAATTTCTTAAAAAGGGACCTAGGTTTTTTTCCAATTCCTTTTAATTTTACGGGAACGCAGAGCAATCAGACATTCGGGACACAGAGCTCCTTAATGCCCTTCTCAGCTCTACCCATCACTCAGTCAGTACAACTTTGCTGGTAAAATGGAAATAATAAATTCACCAAGGAGAACAAAACAGAACTCGCACTATCAAAACACTTTTTTTTTTTTTTTTTTTGGCTCCTCTTGGGTAAGTCTCATATACAGTAGGTGTCAAGTACGATTTACATTAAAAGAAAATAAAAACAGTGAACCAAACCAACTCCAAACAAGCAAAAACAAAATTCAGGAACTCAAACTGACCTTTTTCACTTTTTGTGGGTTTTTCATACGGCGACACTTTCTAATGTCCATTTCTGTGGTGTTCACACAGCCTGGCTGAAAAGAGATGTTATTAATTGTGTTATTCCTCTGTTAAGAATCTTCATCCTACCTTATCTTTATAAAATATATGATTAGATCTTGTCCAAAACTCTTTCTTGCAATCTCTGTCTCATAAGTTACTCTTGCTAAACAAGAGACTGCATATACCCAAAGATGCCATGTCAGCATTCAAGCCACTTACTCCTAACTTTGACACCAAAAGGAAATAGCTAACGGGGGGGAGCTTTTGCTAGGAAGTCTGAGACAAACTGAGTAAGCTGCTTTTCTTTCATAAGCCCAGTAAATAATTTTCCAAAGTTCATATTTTTCACATATTTCCAAATCAGCAGTTCCACAGGTAGGCAAGCCCAGAATGTAACAAATAATCTTGTAGGCACTTGGTGCATTTTGAACTGTGAGGAAAATCCCCAAGGTGACTGTAAAGGCAATGCCTTTGTGCGTACAACATTTACTAGTAATAAAACTTTTCCTGTCAAAACCTGGAAACTCTCATCATTCAAAAATAATTTTACCACAGGCCTGTGCACATCCCAGAATGCTCTTTCCTGGCTGTCCAAAATCTTTCTTTCTGTTTTATCCTTTTTCCTGTCGATTCTGAAAACAAAAACATAAGTGAGTCAATGTACAAGTCAGGCTTTCTTCTTTGATACAGTTTCTAGCTATGATTTTTAACCCCAAGACAAAAAAATTCAGAAATCAGCTTTTTTTTGTACAGTGATGTCACACTCACACTTTTAAGGGCACATGCCATGAACAAAATAACACTGAAGTTTGACCCAACATGGGTCAAAAGAGATTTCCCTATTAATGTGAAAAAATTTAACAACTATTTTTCATCTGGTGAGGAAAACATTTCCTGGTACCCTGTTCCCTTACTCTGATTTGACCGGCTGGGAAAGTGTAGTTTTGTCTGTGTCAGGAGACCCAGTTTACTCTGGGTGAGGCTCCTGGCTGGTGCTGAAATGAGGTCCCCTTCAGGAGACCCCATTGCACCCCAATGCCCCAGCAACACCACTGGCATGAATACAGACTGCAAATGAGCATCTACCCCAGACATTCCCAGCAGCAGCAGCATGGGCAGCACTTGTGGCTACAACTCCTTAGAGCTTTCAACCCAAAGACTGGCTCTGCCTGTGTACCCCCAAGCTGGCAGAGCAAGGGGTGAAAGCACAGGTGACCAAAGCTGAGCTCACTGCATGGCCCCTGCAAACCAGCACTCACCCCAGAGAGACATGCCTGGGCTGGCACAACAGGAACTCAGTAATTCCAGCCCTGATGCAGCCAGTGGACCAACTCACTCAAAGCACACAGCCCAAAGGCCACTGGAGGATGTTCAAAGCAATTCCTGGCAGCACTGAGCAAGTGACATCTGGCACCTCACCCAGCTTTACACAAGAGCACAAAATCAGCACCAGCTCACAAGATCTACCTACACAGGGACTGGAGGAGGCACATGGAAGGAGGCATAGCCTCCACGCCTCCACATCCAGAGCAGGACTGAATAAAACTCAGTGGGTGTCTCTGTGCTGGGTTCCCACATTGCTGCCACCAGGAAAATCAAAGCAGTGAGGAAAAAAACCCCATGCCAGCTGTGATTTCTGACCAACAGTGACCCTTGGCTAAGTCGGTGCCAGAAATGTACCAAGAGGAATCAGAGGACTAAAACAGAAGTTTCTGAACAACCCTCCCCAGAAAAAGATCAAATTCTCCACAGTTTGGCATCACTAGCTGATTTCCCCCTTGCAAGGCTGAGATGAGAGACAAGCTCTGTCACAAGTTCTGTCCCCACACACAGCCAGAGCAGCTGCTGTACTGCACTGAGGACAGCCCAAAACCCCTGCTCTGAGTGAGTCCTTCACACCTGGCCAAAGGGGAAGGAGAAGCCTATTCCAATATTACACCACACAGCACACACAAATTGGAGGGACTCTTTCTAGGCTCTATGAATTCTCTTCACCGACACTTTGTGCTCAATCCAGATTGCCAGGTCCTATCTCCAAACTTACTGCTAACTCGGTATTTCACATTTTAAGCTGCGAAGATCCAAAGCAGCTAGATGCTCTATGGCTGTAGCTTTTGAAGCAATGTGGTATAGCAATGTGAATCCTGTGTGCAAACAAAAATGTAGGAAACAAAGCAAAGCTTGGAGGAATGTTTTCAGGTCTTTCTCCCCCCTTTTCTAGTTAAATTATATTTTTAGCTAACTGTGAATTACAATGTGAATTCCATCCCTGCATTTCTGGAAATCTGAAGACTGAACCACCACATGAACTGTGAAACAAGAAGCTCAATCTAGCCAGCAAAAAAAGTTGATAGTGGCCAGTTCATGCTTATGCTTCAAAGAAAACAGAATGGAGAAAAGATGAATAACCAACAAAGATCATGAGTCTGATATTTACATTTCTTTCCTAGGGATAATTATATGTTTTAGACAGAATGCAGACTTTTGTTTTGACTTACACATTTTTTTTCATCTTGGCAATAGCCTGTAAGTAACTGAAAGTACAATTGCTATCCTAAGTTCTAATTTTCTCTTCCAAACAGAACACTGCTATTCTGGTTGGAAAAAAATCTCTTAATTACCTTGCAATTTAAAAGATAATAACCATATATTTAAATTGTATATAATTGCAATGTTATTAAGCAAAGAATTCATCAAAATTCCAAACGGTTTATCAAAGATAGAGACATATACCTCAAGCCACACCTTTAGGAAATTATATTCCTTAACGTTTTAGCATCTAATGTTGAAAGTGCAAATTCCTTCCAATGAAACCATTTTGATACTGGTGCTCTCATGTGTCATCTTCACCAACCTTTCCATTTTATCAGTGACAATGACATGCACAAAATGGACACTCAGAGTTCTATGTATTAGTTTGTAGAAAATACTCCACAAACTCTAGACCATATCCATTTACCAGCAGTAGTGAAAACACATTCAAAACATTAAGAGGCTTCATACTGCTTTCACAAGGAAAGATGAGAGAAAATACCTGTTGTAAATGCCACCAGTATAATCACATGGAAGTGACACCATTTTTAGACTTAGAAATACTCTGCAAGCATAGAGTAACACAGAAAGATGACAAAAATTCTGTTCTTTCCATTCATACAAAACAAAAATACTTCACAAATGCAGAAGCACAAGGTCTTATGGCAAATACAGGCTTAGGAGCCCCTGACCAGCATTTTCATGTACAGATAATTAAATCCATCTTTCAGTTTCTGGCACACACCTTCAGAATTGGCCCTCTACTATTTCTAGTTTGCCAGTGATTAAAATTCACTAACACCTTCTGAGCTTAGTGACAGTAAAGATTTTGACAAAGAAGTTTTATCTGTTCAGAATCCCCTTCCTTTCACAGCTCTAAATACTGGTGCAATTCAGTGCTCCACGATTACTCACTTCACTTGGGCCTCTGCTTGCATGAAGATGAATTCCCACTTTCTTGCAAATGCTCTCTGAAGTCTTGCTAAGTTTTCCTGTCAAAAGATGAAAATAGTAAGAACAACTAATTTCTGTAATTATAACAATTGCTTGAGAGCACATTTGGCATGTTGGGTATTTATTTTATTCCTTTCTTTTTTTTTTAAACTGAGAAACTAAAGACAGGAAGTCCGTGTTGGTTTCAGGTGAACTATACTGCAGGCAAAGCAAGGCTGCAACACATCTTTTTGGGCTGCAACCCAAAGGGCCCTGCCAGGGATAAGTAATGGAGTGTGATGAAGACAGCTTGAGTTCTAGTATGAAAAAAAATATGGACTTGTTCCCAAAAGATAACACTGAGAAGCTTTGTGAAGCTGACGACTTTCATTTCTGATAGCAGATGGCTGCCAGCTGCACGTTTCTCTCTCATCCTCACTTTCCCTTCCTCTCTGCAATGTTCCCTTGTCTTCAGGCTTTTGTGAAGGTGCAAAGTCTGAGCATCCCCTGCTTTGCTCACTCCTGGTCACTGCTGAGAGCATTATGCAGCTGCACAGTACTGAAGGCTGGGGACTGCCAGGATGATTCACAAAAGGAAATAGCTTGTTTGTCTGAACAATGAACACAGTTACTGCAAAGAATGGCTCCAGATGCAGTTTTGCTCTACATGTGAAGTAAGAGCTCTGCTCCAGACCCATTACAGAGAGCGTGGTGATCTGAACATTTGGATGTGGCTTCATCACAGCTCAAGGTTAAACTCAGAACATGGCTGGAATTTCAGGCTTAAATAGCACCCTGAAGTTACATGTCCGAATCCTCCCCAAAAACAGAGGCCTGAGAGACAATTAACAGGACGTGCTTCCCCATTACAGCTGGTTTAACTGTTTCAAATTTACATTGAAAACAAACAGCTGTAGTTCTACTCTTGTTCTCTTTATACTTATCACCTTTATTTCAAGGAACCTTTTGCAGACACATGCATTTCAATGCAAGAAGAAATCTTCCTATTATTTACTTTAAAGTCTTGTATAACACAAGGCATAAAGCTTGGCCCTGTTACCACCAAGTCCACATAACAGTTTCAGTCTGTACACATGGAGGAAAACAGTTAAACAAATGATTTACAACTGTGCCAAAATGTGACGATTTCCTTAACTGTGGCTACAAAGAAGAACAACTTGTAATTATCTGTAACACAAATTTTTGTGGGCATTTTTTTCATTATGTTTTATTTTGTTTTAAATTATGTTCACATGTGCCCTCTGGAGTAAATATGTTGAAGCCAATGAAAGATCACCAACTATATTTGAATTGTGCTTATGTTTGGCCATTTGTTAAAAACCTGAATGTAACTATACAAGCTTAATCATATAATCAAGACCCCTGCTCTAATCAGTATAAATATGGGCTGGGGGACTGTCTGTAAATGCTGCAAGCAGAACCTAAAACTGAAATGTCCCCAGAGGTGCTTTGTAGAGAGTCTCTCTTGAAGCTCCAGGTCATGGCGGATACCTATGGAGAAGCATTCTCATGTTGCATCTCCAGAAATGTGAGAAGGGCTGCTTCTCACTCCTGCAAGCCTGTTTCTCTCACTTGTGCTGAGCTTATATTCCTGGCTGGATCTGCTTCAGCTACCATAATGCCTGGGAAGAGTTGGTGCCATTCTTATCCGAATGTCTCTAATTAAGAGAACAAAGTTTGAATGCAGAAGTAACCTCTAATTGTGCAATGCAATATTCACAAGAAAAATGATACACTGCCAAGATCTAATTATTTACCATCACTGGAGCATTGCTACTCTCAGTAGGCAACAAAGTGCAAAAGTACTTAGCCATAGCCTCACTGTATGTGTGTGGGAGTACGTGCACTGCTGAACAGCCTTTTGTTGCTTTGTGATAGATCTTTGGAGTACTTACAGTTAATTGGTTGGATGTGAGCAATTTTAATGGTTTTAATAATGAAATCAACAATATGCAGAAGAGAAAACTCAGCAAAAGGACTTGTAAGTGCATGCAGGTTGTTATATTCCTTCCTTTGGGCCTGTTTGAGATTAGAACTCTTGCGAAATCAGAATGCATTTACAGGGTGGACTAGATAAGTGGCAAGTTTTGCATGCCCTGCACTGAAAGGACCAAATGCCATGGACATATCTCTCCATGTGCACAAATGTTCCAAAATGTAGAAGGTAATGAAGAAGGACAAACTTCAATCTTGTGAAAAAAACAAAAAAAATTCCCACTCTAAAATACATGCAAATAAATACAATAACAAACATGACCACATAAGCCCACTAAAACCAACTTTGTAAATAAACTCTCCAATGAAAAACGCCATGTATAAGATCCTGCTATCACTCTGATGAGCAAGTAAACAGAAGAAAGTCAATACAATAGAAAGAAAAGTCTAGCTGGTCACAGTGCTACACTGCTGCTATTCAAAGAAATACATAGCCCTGCCCCTCCTGTCCCCTTCTGCCCACTCCTCTCCTCCCTG
Source organism: Thryothorus ludovicianus (assembly GCA_013397245.1). NCBI lineage: Eukaryota > Metazoa > Chordata > Aves > Passeriformes > Certhiidae > Thryothorus > Thryothorus ludovicianus. Next base: position 250,861 of record VZTB01002462.1, read on the forward strand.
CAGTCTGACACCAAAGTTTGGGATATTTTTCTTGATAGTAACTCCATATCAGAAAATATTTATGCTCTAAATAAAGTTCAGTCATATTTTTCATATGGCATATTGAAAATATTCCAAGTCTAATATCTGAGAATTTTAGTAACTAGATGTGCCATCAACAATTTAATTGTCCAATGGTACGCCTGAAAATCCATTGTTTTCCTGTGCTGAAATCTGCTATATAAAACAGGATTTCTTAACTGAAAACAGAACACCAAGTTAAACTTCTGTGTAATGTGCCCCAGTCTTGAAGGGCTCATTATACAGCAGATGCTTTAATATGGGACACTGCAAAGTGAGGGACATTCATCAGTCATGTTCCTGATGTTGTCTTCATGCCAACTTTCACACAGTTCTGACAGCTAAGAAAAAGACACAGTAAAGGCTGACCCCAAAGCACAAAATGGCAGCATTCAGATGGCAAGCAAAGCTATCCCTGCACCCCCAGCTTTAAACTCTAGCAGCAGTGTACCTACGGCTTCATAATCCGCCAGCTCCAGCCTAGCTTTGTTCTGCATGGTCCGTTTGCAAAGATAGATGGCTAAAGGGAAAAACAGAATGGGAAACAATTACAGACAGATTATTAGTACAAGATCTTAAAAAAAAAAAAGAAAAAAAAAGAGAGGGCTGGACTCACAGCTGACATTGCTTACGACTAATCTCAGAGAAACTAAACATCTGGGATATCTCATTTAAAAGTGCTGAAAGCAGATGCCAGGACCTAACAAGATGTCCAAGAAAGGCACAATTGCTTCTGGGTCTGGTAAAAGATACAGCATTAGCAACCTGTTCTCCTAAGCAGTTTGGGAATATGCATGCCAAAGTGACCATCTCTAAATTTCTTTTCTGCTAAGGAAAAAAAAAATAAATCAGGATATTGAAGAGAAAACAGAAATATAGGCCACATCTTAAAAGCATGATCTGAGCATTTTTTAATATGCTCCATGCTCTTATTTTTACATATTTCAAATGGTTAAGAGAAGCCTTGTCAGATTTCACTAGAGGCAGAGGCTGCTGAAACTGATGTGGTTTGGGATTCCGAGGGTCAAGAAGAGCCCAGCACACACCACCAAATGAGTCCCAGGCTGCCTTCTGGGAAAGACCCTCCTGATCTGCTAAGCTCACCCCATTTCCATTCGAGGCTGAAACACAAGGTCTGCAGCACACTCTGAGTATACAGTTAGGTTTGAATTTAACAGCGGCCCAGTGCTACTCATGAAATTCTATTCTACTCTGTTTCTATAATTTTAACATTCATATAATGAGCCAGTATTATGCATTATAACCAGAGCTGACCAGTTATTTTATATTTGCACATCTCAAGGGCAGTTTTCCCTGTAAGGCACTTACAGCACCAGATGAAGTAAGAGTCAGATGTCTCACAGTGTTTTTTCATGCAAGGCAGTGACCTGCCATTAGCAAGTTAGTTCCTCTTCTGTAAGTGGACACCATACAAATAAAAAAAGTATGAAGTGCTGCTGGGATTTCAGTTTTATTTGGGTCTACTGCTAGTTTGGGATTAATTCCTGGGAAGACTCCATCTGTACAGGCCTCTGATATGCAAAGTCTGATTACAAGCATATGTTAGAGGTTTCTGGGACAGATGATTATCTGTCACTACAGGGCTCAGAGCTAATGCAGTTGAAGCTTGTCCAGCTGTGGGTCAGCTCAGAGAGAGCTTTATTTTGGGGTGTACTGCTACACTCAATACCACTGCAGCACAATAATCTGACTGCCAAAACGAAGTATTTATCTGATGCTGCAGGAAAAAACAAAACCTCCCTCTTCACATTATTTTTCTGGTATTTACAGAATACATATTAAGCACAGTTCACACAGTAATACAGGGTGACTGTAAAATCCGAAAATTTTTTTTCAAATACAAAACAGCATTGTGTTTTCTCCTCAACCATTCCCTCACTGGGATAAACGTAAGTCTAGCTCATCTGCAGATGAGGACTGCAAATGAACTATCACATGACACACACCATTGCAGGCTACTTCTTCACCCCAGCAAATGATTTCCAGAATCCATAATGATGAGTAATTATTGCACGGGGAAGAAAAAAAAACCCAAACTGATTATTCAGGGAGGAGTTCTAAACCAATCTTAGGATATGAGATAAAGGACTTCCAGAAGCTCCTGTTTTATGACTGCACACATGGATACACTTCCTCTCCCAAAGCCACACCAGGCTGCAACAATTAATTTTGTCATTTAACTGTGAAAGCAGTGCAGCTCTGGAACAGACAGCAATATTGCATGCATACAGCTAAAGATAACAACACTGACATATTTTCTTTATGTATAATCCATGTCTGCAGGCACTCACATGCTTAAAACACCATGTTGCACTTTATTAACTCATAAACCATGCTCAGTCTTCACTTTTACTGTATCATCTGGTAATCTTAAGAAAAATGGGGGGAAAAGTCTGATGTCATGTATCAGAGAACTTCTAACTATGGGTTGCTGTTAGTTATGTACTGGTTTATTGATCAGCCAGGTAAGTGCCCAGATGAAGTAAGTTTTATTGATCCACATAACAGATTCAGCAACAGATCAGAGGATAGTCTCCCACAAAAGCAAAATTGGTATTATTTAAGATTCCCAAGAATCAGTATTCTGCTTGCCACGAATCCTGCTAAAATGAACAGGGCTATGGGAGAATGAAGGTAATGGATGGCAAAATCCCAGCCCCATTGAGCAAAATGGCTACAACTCTAGGGGCTTGAGATGCCCCAGGGCTTCAATTTCTGCATTTGAGATGGGCACACATCTGCCTCTGATGCTGTCACCTGACAAGAAACTGCATGTGAAGGGTGTAGATGGCCAACAGTAATTATTTTAAGGACAACTGTTTGCATCACAAACTAACTTTCTATAATGAAACCATCACACTCTCACCATAATCTGTGTTTTCTGGTTCCCAGCAGTTTGAAGGCCAAAAGTATGGTGCCTAAGAAAGAACATACACATTTTTGTAATTTAAGAGATGAAAACCGATTCAGATGCAGAAAAACATTACATGTACAAAAAGAAGAATCACAAAATCTACCACCCAGATTCTGCCCTTGGGGAAACACTGCTACAGATTTCAGAAAAAGTGAGGATGCTGCAAAAGCCTTTAATATTTCTCATTGCAGCTAAACAGAGATGTTGTAACGTAAGCACATCTTGAGGAGGATGTCCAATGTCCTGATGAAATTTCAGACTGTTGCCAGCTCATCTAAATGTGGACCTCTTATACACTACCCCCAGAACCGCTTCTTTCCCCAGAAAATCACAGGCAGTCTGAATATTTTTATTTTTTTAAGTGCATGAGAAACCTTGTGGTCTTATCTATATACTACATACCCCTTGCTTTTCTGGAGCAGCTACCAGTGTGGTTGGCAGACTACAAAACAATTTCCTTTTCAGTTGTAGCAGATGGCAGAGGTCAAAGCTCAGCTGTTTAGAGTCATTCTGAAAGCAGAAGTCCTGCTAAACTTAGCGCTTTTGTTTTCTATCCAGGTCTGCATATTGCAGTTGCAGTTAATTACAAGCCATAACTATATGTTATATATGTGACTATATGTGACTGTATTTCACTTTTAACATGAATGAAAAATAACATACCGGTGTCCACACAAATTACAGAACACTGATGCCTCACTGATTGCACATTGCTTTATTATGCAATGCTATAGGATGGGCACAGGGCATTAACACACAGACTACTCCTTCCACCAAAGTACAGTGAGAAAACATAGAGGATTCTAATACAGGGTTCAGTGCTCCTCACTGATATGTATCTTATGAATTTCAGAAGATAAAGAGCTACTGTTAAAGGAGGGATTGATGTTGGGGTAAAACGTAGCAAGAAGAGAGTAACAGAAAAGAAGCATGATTCTATCAGGTTATTTTTGCAGAAAACAGAAGGTGTGTTGGAGGAAATAAAATGAAATGAAAATAGGCAAAAAATATGCAAAAATTGTTAGGAAAAAACAAGGGGAAGAAAAGTCAATTGTTTGTCAGTTTGATGATGTGGTTTACATAGGCTTAAAACAATAAAAAGAAATTAAGTTATATTGAAATGTAGCTCCTGAAAACTGCACAGGACAAGTTCTTAGAGTGCCATTCTCTTAAAATAGAGAAAAATACAGCTAAATGGGCAACCAGTATTACCTCTGCTTCTATTGTGCCTTACACAACAGGAGGACCAGGACTTTCAGAAAAGAAAGGGAATTGTAATGAAAAATCTGAGTCTGAATGATGCCTTGCAACCAGAAGGTGGGGTGAGATAAGAGGACACCTGTGATCTCCTGGGCATCTTTTTTCACCATGACATTGGTCACATACGATAATATAATACCACATTAGCAGTGAGCATGAGCAGCTGCAACATCAGATGCAAAGAGCAGAACTGGATTTTCAAATAAAAGCTAAAAAATAGTAAAAAAATATAAAGTAGGAACAGGAGGGTGAACAGAAGAGAGGTGACAGGAAAGATAAAGGAGCTGGCTGAGATCATGTAACAGAAAAACACAAATTCAGCCAGCAGGATAAGGCAGTAGCACTCCAAGTTTGGACTTACTGCTTCTTCTAAAGTTATACAATTAGTTCAGAAGGAGCTGTTACAGCACAAGCACTCAATTATCTAGCAAGTTGACAGTGGCAGATTTTGGACAGGGCATGGAAGTCAAGCACAGGATGCTTTAAAAACTCAGCACATCTGGAGGCACAGGAACAACTGAGGGATAGAGACATCCCAGTTTAGGTGATTGCCAAGGTTATACATCCTTTGTAGAAGAGCCAAAGCCTTAAGCTTGCCCTCTCCCACACCAATCTGTAAGCAAGAGATGATAAAAATTTGAATTTTCTACTGTTCCAAAATTTGAATGTCCAGCTCCTAAGTTTTCCCTGGTCCATTTTGCACAGAAGAATGACTACCTTAAAGCCATCTTCTTTCTCCTGGTTTAGTTCAAATCTGAGTAAAACAGCTGTGAATTCAGGTATCAAAGTTAGCCACAAGACATAGCCATTCATTTACGTAAAATACTGTAAGTCAGAAGGTAGATGAGAGGGATTTGGGATTCTAAAGCAAATTTTTTGGAAGGGATTTCATAATTTCCTAGGGCCTCTATGAAGACAGCCTCAATCCCTGGATTCATAGACCTAATGGCTGCTTAGGTATAAAGTGTGGGTGATTTCAGCAGTATTGCTGCAGGGACAGAGGAAGGGTTCACAAGGGAGTCAGGGTGCTCACCAACCTGAAATCGATAGAACGTCCCGTCATCTTTCAGGGTAAGGACATGGTCTGAGATGGGAAAGACATAGCCCTGTGCAGCAATAAGACTTCCCAAGTGTATTGCTTCCCCTGTGAAAGAGAAAAAACAGCAGGGACGTGTCAACAAGACATGCACCGCGCATTTCTCTGCTTTCAATTACAGCCCTGGTGATGACTCATGTGGAATTAGGTGCCCACACGCCTCTCTGTACCCACACCACATCCCTACTGCTTCCAACCAAACCCTGCAAAGCAGGAGTGTAGAAATCAGCCTTACAATACAGATGAAGCGCTGCTCAAATGTTTAACCCGTTAGTTTATTGTTTACAAAATCCGCACACAGTTCAGCTCTGGAGTTTGAAATTCATTTCAAAGTACATTATCCACCACAGGTGACAGCTGACAAGAAGCCTGCTTCATCAGCGAACCTCGCTTCTACCAAATCCAACAAGCACCTGCAACACCAGTTCATTAGCAGGATATTTATTCATAAAGACACATCCTCGCACTGTAGCATTGTCCTTTGTTAGAGAAAATGTTGCAAAGGGGAGTTACATATCCTAGTGCTGCCCAGGCAACCTTCCCTAATGCAGAGGCACATCTGCGCAGATTTTCAAGCAATGCCAGCTGTCATAAGCTGCATCATCTTTCACAGAGCTGAAAGATCATCAGCTCGTGCATGTCCAGAGACATAATAAAACAGTTGCCTGCAGCTGAAATTCAGATTTGGGACCTGACAGGACTCATGAGAAGGAATGTGTGTATAGGGATGCCCTGATGGGTAATTCAACACTGCCTCTATCTCTGTTTTTACATGGTGAGAGTAATGCAGCTTAAAAACGGATAGATGAGATTCCTGATTTTTTTCCTTTCAGGAAAAGGAAAAGAAAGTTCTGGACTTCCCCTTTTCTTCCCCTTTTCTCAATAGGTCTTCACTTGCCTAAATTATTTTGGTTTCTCTGAAGAGTGAAATATTTGGACTGTGCCCATGTACTGATCACTCTTTATGGCTGATTATCCATTTATCTATCTGCTGGTTTATCTATTTACTCTTTTTCATAAATTAAAAACCATTACCAAATTCTATGACCCTGGCCAAGAACAGACACTATATCCTGTCAGCTGTAGCTACCTTTCTTCACACCATGAAAACCTGATGCTGCATTTGCCTGCTTGACCACACACATCCACCAACTTCTTTTTGAAGTCTAGGAACAAAACCTAAAATCAATCAGTCTTCTGTAGGTAGCAACAGTTTCAAAGACAGGCTAAAATTCCTGTAATGGTATTACAGTGTGTTGCAGTATAAGGCATTAGACTTACTGAAGATGTTGACTCCTAACTCTTTTCCCTCTCCTTTCCTCCAACACTAAAATCAACCATGTTCTCTTTTACTGGCATTTCAGCAATACAGTATTTACTGTCTAATGGCACACACAATACAGATGGAGCACCTATTTCTCCCCAGCTGGGGTCACCTTACCTGCATCCTCAATGCTGAGGTTCTTCATAAGCCACTGCACAATATCAGAACCTTAACAAACAAATGAATAAAAATTTAAGAAAGCGTTAGACACCAAAACCACAGGATTTGACTGCTCTAGAGAGAGATAACATTGAGATAGATGCAACAGAACTGGCATGAACTTTATTCCATTTTGGTTTTTATTTTCACTGAGGTTTCAGAATGTTTTTCCTTCTTGTGCCACACTGCAGCTACCTGGTTACAGACAGGTACTAAGTCCCATGGAGCTTCCTGTGTCACAGGAGACTCGATACACCTGAAGTAAGATATAATTCTAATGGTTCCCTGTAACTGTTCTCTTCCATTTTCTTCTCTCTCACCTCAGCATACAGAGTTAAGTTTCTGTAAGCACTGTTAGAAAGGAGGTGAAGGAGCATTTACTGGCACCTCACACCTGTAGTGTGTTGGTGTATAGAACTGAAACCTCAGTCAAAAACAGACAGGAAGGCCTTGCTTATGCCAAAGACAAGCAGTGTCTTAGAGCAGGAGGTGGCATTCAGAGTGCCTGTAACCACAGCCCAGGTGGTGACCACACAAACTGAATGGTGGCTGGGACAAGTGAGCCTTTAAGATCCATCAGGAAGTTCATTAGGTTTTCAGGGCCCATCAAGTATAATGAAAGTTGTTGCTGTCTCATAAAGAACACCAAATTCTCTAGGATTGACCCTCTGCTGTATACAACCTCTGTTGCTTGCACGGAGATCACACAAGTGGAAAACTTGTCACTGTTCAGTAGAAAGGCCTGTTACCAAAATTCATTGTGACAGGGCAGAAAAATTTAGTTAAATCACATATTCAGAAATTTAAAATGAAACATAATGGTGTATACAAGTCAGCTAACTGGAGTTCTCCAAAGTCAAAGGCAATCAGCAAAGATGCTTGGATCCAATATAGCAAGCCCATACTAAGTTACACCAGCATTCATCACAACCTAACAATGCCAAGTCTGGATGCAGACATAACAGCCAGCCCTTCTCAGCCTACAGTTAATTCCTGGAGTTATATTTTCATTCACATGCAGTAGGCTAATAGCCCCAGTAACATTTTGATAGAATCACAGACTGGCTTGAGCTGGAAGGCACCTAAATATATCCAGTTCCAACTCCCCTGCCATGGGCAGGGATGCCACCCACTAGACCAGACTGCTCAAAGCCCCATCCAATCTGGTTCAGGCTTACAAAACAAATCCCAGAGGATCTTATTTGCATGGAGCACTTCTGAGCTCAGACATGGATGGAAATTCAAGGAGCAGCATAACCACAATGGCTGTTCCAGAAGAACATTTTGTTTTCCACAGGCCCAAAGCATCCCCATGTCCTCAGCAAACCTTAAATAATAAAGGCCAGGAGTCACGATGTGCCACAGGGAGAGACAACAGACACTGCTAGTGCCACAGGTCCCGCAATTATCTGCAGGGCTGACTCTCCCACACAGGGGAAATTCCCAGTAGAAACGTGAGCTCTACCCCACACAGAAGGGGACAGCAGCTCCCACTCCCCTGACAATGGAAGCTGACCCAGAACACTACAAAGAGCACCAGTAAACCCTCTTCAGTCAGGCTTCAGCAGCAGGCAGCAATATGGACCTGACCTACCTCATCCCCCACTCAAGGCAGGTGAAACAACAGACCTGTCCCCTGCAGGGAATCAGCATGGCTCCTGAAGATCAGGGAAGCATCTGATTTCACTAAAATACTGGGCAAACAGATGTGATCAACGATCAGCAGCTGGGCATTGTCTCAACCTGCCTTGAAGGTATCATTAAACCAGATACTAAAGGACCAATCTCACGATCTTGTATTCTTAGCAGGATGGTCATTCTCCACACCTCTCAACTTCACCTAGGAGCATTTTCAGTTGCCACTATCCTATTTGGAAAGCTATTCCAGAAGCTGTTTTTTTTAACTTCGCAACCTAAGTTTGTTAATGTGCAATTTATATGCATTTTATAACTCTATTATCATTGAGGGAAAATAATGATTCTTCTTCCTTGACAGCTTCTCCTGAGTGTTTCTATAGAGGGCTGACACTTTGTCTCCCCACCTCCATCTCATTAAACCAACCCAACTCTTCTTATGTCCTCTTAAGGTGATCTCTCCCTAAACTTTACCATTCAGCAACTTCTCAAATTTAAATCAACTTCTTTGCAGTGAGCTCACCAAAACTGCAGTTTGTACCTTGCAGAACAGCAAACCAATGCCTCCAGCAGTGTGCCAGCACTTTCTTTTCTCTACTGAAAATACCTTGCCAGACACATCTTGGGGTCATTCCATTCTTTTGAACAATAAATTTATTCAGAAAAATACATACATGGGGTGCAAAATTATCTGCTAAATGAGAAGGCATCTAGTGAACGCTGTTAGCTGAATAACATATGGGGAATATGTTCAGAGCCATGCTGTTTTGACAAGCTTGTTAATAAAATACTCTATTTTATAAACATGGGTATTCCCTTTTACCTTTAAAAAAAAAAATCTACTTTGAAGACAAAGCACAACATTTATGGTTAGAAAGCTAATTCAAGAAGATTCAAACTGCAGTGCTTCTGTATAGAAACAAAACCTCACAAAATGCAGAAACAAAACCACACAAAATGCAGTCCTGGTTCAAGTGAAACCAGAATCTTTCTTGATTTTTCAGTTCATCCCCAAACAAAAAAAAAAAATCCACTGTTTCTTCTGATTTTTGTCCCTGGTTATAGGCTTGTAGTATTCCCAAGTGATGTGAGAGCTGATACCTGACAATCATCTACCATACTGCATCACTGTGCTCACAGGAGGTGAAGTGCTCTCTGCATGACCCCTTTCCAGATGTACATTAGCACTTCCTGACTTAAGACTAAGTCCCACTCCATTTTTACATAGAACGATCATGTCCCCAGCTCTAAGACACTTCTGAGGAATCTATTTAATTTCCATCAAACAACAATGAAAAATTCAAGTAATGCTGAAAGCTAGTTCTTTCTCATCCCTCATAAGAGAGGTTTGAATGGGGCAGGAAAGATTTAAAGGGGTAAGTAAACTGAAGGCACTGACTCAACCAGAACTCCTGTGATCAGCCACTCCAGAATATAAGCAGCACTTGAGAGCAGGAATTTTGTCTCTTTTAAAAACATGAAGTCATTCCTGAATGCTGCCAAGAACCTGGAAGATGTTATAGCTGTTCTCCAGTTGTCCTGAGGCAGATAGATTATCTTTCTGCTGAGCTTGCTGAACCATTATTTATCATCTGCCAAGACTGATTACTCACCCTTGGGACAATGACAAGTCTTTTCCTTCCTCCGTTAATTACTGTCATCATTAATAGCCATGTCACTAATTAATATTCAATCATAATGAAAACTCTTTACTATCGTCTCCCACAACACCTTCAATTTTTAGGGTTACTCTTATACATTGGCTTTGCATTTGCTTGTGGCTGCAACCTACTTTTTTCTACCTAGAAATATTACTTATGCCCTTCTACAAATGAGAAAATTTAGATCTATCCTTCTAAGACAAAAAGATTTAGATTTATCCTTCTAAGTGAATCTTTGAGTGATTGCTTTACAACACTATCATCTGCCAGACCAAGACACAGACACCTCTATCCGTGTGTTTTCCAGAAAACATCATCTTCACCTCTCCTTTAGATTAAGCCTGATGGATGGTCCTCATGTAACTCACCTTCTCAAAAAGGTATTTTCCCACATTTCACAAGTCTTTCAGAGGATACCCAAGGAAAACCCTTGACTCTGACATGTTCCCACTGTACACTAACAGGGTATTTGAAATCTTCTGAAAACAAAGAGTTGGGCATGTTTTCATAATAGGAAGTGTTACTGAATCCAGGTAGAGGAACAGCTTCCATCTTCCCAGTGCTCCTCTCTATACATCTGAGTCAGAATGCTCAGTTCAAGAATAGCTAACATCCTTTGAACACCTATTTCCTCCTCATCTATAATGAAACATATCTTTTTGCCCTAGGCTCTTCTTTGAAGCTGAAGTTGCTTAACACCAACAGAATAGCTGTATTTCTATGTGCAAACATATTCACAACGACCATTTATCCAGCTACGTGTTTAGAGACAGATCAGCAATTTTATATTTATTGCTATTTTCTGTATTTTCTCTTTGACCTCAGTGACCCCATAATAGTAGCTACTGTTCTCTGCTGGCCATCGTCTGCCAACATGACAAATGAGCAGTAAGATTGAAAGATAAATTTAAAAAATTCACAGGGTGTGAGGCCATCAGCAAGATGCAGATGGTGAGGTGAGTCACCATCCCTGTACCTGATACCTTATCTACTCAACCTATATGGTTCTACCTCTTCCAGAAAATGTAGAAAGAAAGATTTGCCCATCTTTCACATGCTGAAATGACGAAAGCAGACAGGACAATGCACTATCCTCCAAATATCTCTACAGATCTGCTGTCTGGAGTGGAGTCTGTACCTCTGGTTGTGAGCAAAGGAGCCAGGACCACTGGGCTCTGCTTGTCACAAAAACATGTCCCTGACAAGGCCTACACCTGTACACACAGACATAAATGTACACAAATAAAAAATACACGAGTATTGCAGAAACCTCAGCAAATGTATGCATCTTTATTTCTCTTTCTAGGCCTGGAAAGACAACTGCCTTTTTGGCTGTGTCCCGAGATTGCAGAGCTGACAAGCACTGACGAGTGGAGCTCTACAGGGATTTGACATGAGACATCTTGTGTGTCCAGGTGTGGCACCAGTGACCAGGGACTAAAGTTTGTCTTGTCTCATGGGACTTGTTAAGCTGAGCCCTGACCATTGGATGCACCAGCTGATGGGGTGGAATAACCTGGATCTCAGATCATTCACAGCCTCACACTGTTACAGATAGTACCACTGACGCAAGTAAGGTCTGGAAAACATTTAAAAATACCAGCTGATCACAATATGAGAGAATGTGTTATACACGCCTGTTTACAGAAGAATACAGAAGATTACCTGGTTATTTCCTTGGCCTCTTCTTCAGTGCTACTGTAGCTCTAATATTCTCTGAACATATTTTGATGGTTTAAAAAATATTAGGTAATTTTACATGGTAGGGGGAGTTTTTTTGGTCTGGTTGGGATACGACTATTTTGTTTTGTTGGGTTTTATCCATGAAAAATGTGAATTGTTCAGCGCCTTCCTAGATGTTATCTACACACTCCATGGGCAAACAAGCCACGTGCCTGGCCTCTGATGTCAATCATCTCCAAACTCATGGTCTAGATAGTCTTTTGATGAAAGGGTAAAAATATGTCTCCCTTCCTGTCACTTCATTCTTCAAAATAAATGAACCCATTTTAGCACCAAATTTTTCAAACAATTTGCTCCTGAACTCAGAGTAATCTTTTAATATTTCTATAAGAAAAGCAAGAGAAAAAAAAATCACAAGCAGTTGAAATGACATAAAAATACATGCACAGGTGTACAAGCAGACACTCAAGCTGCTTTTTACACTGTCATGACAATCACACTATTATATGAAAATAATGTCTTGGGTCCTTTCCCAACCAGTTCTGAGTCCTTGGTAAATCTAGGACAAAAAGGTTAATTATCTCCACTTTTGGCACTAAGCTTGCAAAAATAAACAAATTAACATCCCCCATGATAAAGGGAAAAACGATTTCATACGAAATTTCTCAAGGCCTTTAGCACTCTGTGCTACCATTTTTCTTACACAAAGCCCCCCACTGACACCCACAGTGATTTCAGCTAAGTTGGAAGTACAGACTACTGCTCACAGTAGGGATTTAACACAAAGCAACAATTTTTATGGTAGAGGAAAAGAGGAACATCTAGGTCTCTCTCTAGAATTCTGTTACAAATATTGAGGAAGTTATTTATAAAATTTACCTACAATAAGTATGTAAATAAATACCAATGCCAACTAAAAAATATCTCAGCAGCTGACTCAGAAAATGTGGTAATTGCAGCTCTCCTTCATCAGCATGTGGTAATTGCACCACTCAGTGTCAGCAAGGAGCATCATCAAAGCTACAACAGCTTAAGGAGCATCATCAAAGCTACAACAGCTCAGAGCTTCTAGCAATAGCAGTTTTCCTTTGTGTTACACTCACTTTAAATCCTGTTTGTGAATTATTAACAACCATTAGCAGCAGGAGTGTTACCCCTTTTTGATCAAAGCAGTCAAAGTTTCTAAGGAGTCTTTTTGTTCCTTGTAAACTTGGGAGCTTGAATTTACAATTTACTTTTTTTGTAATAAAAAAATTGAAAACATAGTACTCCATGTGAAGTAAGAATGAGGCTTGGTGGGAAGGTGGAATATAAAACTCGAATGATGGAAATTTAGAATTGCAAAATCCAAATTCCTGTGTACTTTCAACCCTGTTAATACCTCCTTCCTCTGACCTACTATTCAGAGGGACCTTTGCCTTCTTATCATATTGGTCAGTCTACCAAAGTACACACTCCCTCCACAATGCAGACCTGCAGAGGAAGATTTTCACTAGGCAGGAATCAATAAATGGCATGATGGTGCAGAGCTCTGTATGGGCTAATTTACCCTGGTGACAAAGATAAATTAGATCTTAAGGTCTCAGAGATTCCACAGCCAGACTTCCTTCCCTACAAGGCTGCCCATCTAAAAATAGCTCAGGTAGCTTTAGAAGGCACGAAAGAAAGTAGCAGTAGACATGCTCAAAGATACTGCAATGCCCTCCCAACACCAGCACCTAGAAGCAGGCAGCCATGCTGGGGAGCAGGAGGATGCCACTCACCCAGAGCCCTGGATTTAAAATGATTGCTCTACAGTGGTGTCAGCAGGGCTGAGTTAGCAAACCTCTCTAATGGATGCACAGTTAATCCCGTGAAAGAGGTTTGCCAGGGCAGCTTAAAACAGGTCCTCAACTGGAAAAAAAGCAATACCAGCAAAAGGTCTTTTTCCAGTCGACCTGCCCAGTTCATAAAGGGTTTGGTGTTAGCCAGCCTCAGTCTGTTCTCACTGCACTTGGACAGAGCTGTGTCACGTCAGCCCAGCCCTCACACCTGACACTCAGCACCTTTGACCCTTGCTGGCCTCTGCTCACACTGAGAGATGCCAAACTGTGGCCTAAGCACAGGGACAGCCACACATTTACTTGTTCTAAACATCCCTCACCTGGCTTGGAACATCTGAGCTGCCATCATGTCTGTGCTACCTGAAGACAGGCCTGGCATAAACAAACCTGCTGGTAAACCCAAACACACACACCCTCTCCAGAATCCAGGATACACCACAACCCCAGTGCAACTCCCACTGCTGTTGCCTCACTTGGCTAGAATTTGGCCTAAATTAGAGATGCACCGTGTGACCTGCACCCAAATCTTATTCTCTCCTCAAATGCAACTCATATCAAAATCACTGTTACTACAAATATGGGAGGAAATTTTGCAAAAAAATATTCAAAAAAAAATTCACAGTTCCATACTTTGTGTCATTGAAACCTATACCTCCTATAACACCCACAAAAGATGAGCATATTGCCTCGAGAGTCCTTATAGAGGTGTACAAGAGGCAAGAAAGTGGTGCCTTGCACTCTCAGCCTCCTGGCAGCACTAGTAACAGCATTTTGTAGTAGTATCTGAAATTACCACCTTTTACAAATTGCTAGGAACTGCAGATGTGTTGAGATGCACCTGTACATCTACAACTGATCATAAATTTCCAGCTGCTTTTCAGGGTGCTCTGCCTTTGCATCGCTCAGACTACTGAAGTGGCTCATACAGCTTAGCAATTTGGCTCTCTGCCATACAGTAGTGTTTAGGCACTGTTCCTCACATTGTCAAAATGATTTGGCAACAAAACAGCAAAGGAAGCAACTCTGAGCACTGCTGGAATGGAGGCTTTTGAAGATTCCAGTGTCAGATCTTGTTAGGGATGAAACATTTTTACTTCTATTCAATTCATGTGCACAGCCTTTAAATCAAAGGCAATGTTTCTGTCATTTCAATCATATATTAGTATTTTTAATAGCTTATTTCCTTCTCCAGGAAACAAAAAAATTGATAAAATCTAGAAGGTGACTGCTGTATTTCAGTATGTGACTATCAGGTCACTTCACACCATGTCCTCATTCACAAGCTGAATTTCAAAGGCTGTTACATCAAGGTCCTCCTTTCCCTCAGCAGCGTTATAACAGTTTCCCTGCAAAGGTGTAATGTCACTGAGTGGTGCAAGACAGCAAAGTCCTCTGAAAACTGAAGCACTTTAATGATTTTGGCACTATATTTATTTACTAAGAGATCTGAAATTGTAGTACTCATCTATGCCAGATTCCTTTGAATCTCTGCAGTAATTCTGTTTGCAAAAGTCAATTTTTAAATCTCCTACAAAGCCCTGGCCACAACAGATCTCTCCCAGGATCACACACTTCGGTGTTAACTGCAGCAACATGATCATCTGTGATCTCCATTGCAGAGAAAAGTATTTACCTTCATCAAATTCTCTAAGAAACCAACTTCCTCCTGCTACCTCTGTTTTGAGCCCTCATGTTCTTCAGGAAAGGTTGAGAACTACATACAGTGTTTGCACTGATGCAGTAACAGTCACATTATCTGGAAAATTAAATGACCCAATGCCTGTAACTCTCTTCCCTCCAGGAGTTTGTTGTTCTTAAAATAAAATAATCAATATTGTACAGCTTCCCCACCCCTTTTGCTGCTAGGTCTTTCAATCACATAAAATGCTGGCTGTCCTGGAGTGCAGTTGGCCTCACAGAGCTCTGTACTGCTGCAGCAGTCAACCAGGGACAATTCTCCAGCAGGATTAAGGTAGCACATGTAATTTCTTTTAGTCAAGGGTAATGCCAAATGAATTAAATTCTCTTTATATGCTGACGATTAACTCAGTGCCATGCAAAACAAAGAGACAATATTGGCACTAACACTAGAGGCCGTATTTGAAACAGGGCTCCTTAAGCCATGTGTTCAAAGGACACATGCTGGCAAGGAGCAGTTGACTTTGCTGGTAACAGCTTGTTCCTGCATTTCAAATTTGGGCAGAGATATGTAACAGTGGGAATTCTAAACGTGCAGAAGAATTTAATAATGACACTGAAACAATCAACAGGCAAACATCAGTTAGCCACAAAGAACACACTCAAAATAAGTAAATTATTTGTTCTTTCTAATATTTGATTGATTTTACAAGGATGTGCACCATACAAGCAGTAAACACAACAATCATCATTTCTTAAATACCTCTACTAAAAAAATATATTTAGTGTCTGGTAAACTCTTCAAGTTTATTTTACCAAATAACCTCTGAAAGTAGGAAGCATTTTGAAAAGCTGAAAGCTGCACTGAACTACGACCATTCAGTTTAAATAACTGAATCTAATATCAAAACACCATGTATCTTATCTGTCTATGAATTTTAGAAAGCATTTTTGTTTCCATTCTAAGATAGAGAGAATCTAACAAAATATTTTCCTTCTTTTTATTTCCCCTCCAAGAATTTGAAGACCAACATTTTAGTTAACTCCTTTCTATGTAAGTGTGTGTTTGGAGCTGGAAAAGTTGATGGGCTACTCCAAAGCAGCAATGATTTCTGATAGCAACAGGTTCTGAAAGCAGGATGGGCACAGCTGTGTATTTGGTTGCTACCCAAGTGCAAAGCCTTCATAAAACCATTCACTGCATAGTGAGGATCAGCTTCGATCAGAGTAGCTCTGTTGTTTTAGAGAGCTTTGTGGTGCAACACCCACCAGCAGTGGGGCAAACCTGACAGTGCTGCTGCTTTCCTACTGCCATCCAACAGTGCCCCAGTGTGAGACCCAGCAGCTTCATTCACTTCTTTCTGGAATCCTCACGAGAGTCAGGGTGTTTCATTGCCCCCACAGACTCTGGACAAACCCCGTCTGTTATGGCTCTCTAGAAATATATCCCTGGGCACATGAGCCACTCTGTGCGCTCGGAATTCAGCCGTGTCCTGGTGAGTGTGGCAGGAACAACCTCAGACCTTACAGCGTTTCTCAGCAGTTTGCCTGGGTAGCAAAATACATGCAGCATGCTGCTTTTAGTTTCCGAATAGTAAAGCTCAAAACTCAAAATCCGTTCTACGTAGAGCAAAAGCTTTTTCTTAGGCTAGCAACACTGTGTTCTGTAAGGTCTTGGTAAGTATTTTCATTAATCAAAAGTTCTGGGAGAGAACTCTTAAAATACTTTCAGAGAGTAGTTTCACGAATGACTGTAGAAACTAGAAGAATGTAAATACTGTAGAAAGAAACAGAATCTTGCCGTAAGCATGAGAAATAAAGCAGAAGCAAAGACATGTCCCTGGTGTCCGCACGAGGCTCGTGCGCTCGCCCCGCGGCCGGCCGGGTTTGCGCTGCAATGCCGCACGTCCGCGCCAGGGGGCGCTGCGCGAACACGGACGGCGCCGGCCGCGCGCCCGAGCCCTGTCGCGACAGCGGGGAGCGCGCGGGGCGGCGACAGGCCCGACCGAGGGGCGGACGGAGGGCCTCGGCTGGGCTAGAGGTGTGAGCACAGCTGCTAGAAACCTGCTTTCGAAAGTTCCGGGCACCGGCCACAGCACCCGGACCGCATCATCTGGATGTTATGGCAAATCAACACTTACTGCGAGGAACATAAACCTTCTGTATTATAAACATTCTTCCAGTGCGTACAGATAATTCTCACTTCAGACCACTTTCTCATTTAAAATGCATACCGCTCCTTCCCTCCTTTCACCTTTTGTCCATCCTCCCTTCTCCTTGCCCCACTACCCCGGTGGCAGGCGGGAGGTAGAGCCCAGCCCGCATCCCTCCCCGACGGCAACCGCGGGGCTGGGCTGCGGCGGGGGCCGGCAGGGAGAGGCCGGGAGAGGCCGGGAGGTGTCGGTGCTGCCCAGGGAATGGGAGGTGTCGGTGCTGCCCAGGGAATGGGAGGTGTCGGTGCTGCCCAGGGAATGGGAGGTGCCGGTGCTGCCCAGGGAATGGGAGGAGGCGCAGGGGCTGGGGCCGCGTCCTCCACAGTGTCTGCCCCGGGCACAGGTATCTGCTGCTCCCAGACCAAACCCGCCCGCTGCCACTCCGCATCTGGAAAACCAGATGGACGCGCACCCCTCTGCTAAGCGCCGCTCATTGTGTTCAGATGTGACTGATTTCGGAGGTAAGGAAAGCAGACTCCAAGCAGAAAGGAGCGGGGACTGTCCTCTCCTCTCCACACCCCGGGAGACTTAAGGGAAAGAGGGAGGAACGCTGTGTCCACTGAAGCCACTCACAGGGAAGAGAAGCGAGAGCAAAAGGTTCTAGGCAGTCAAGACACAGAATTGCAATCAACCGGTAAAATACAACAGGTCACAGCAGCAGGTTGTATCTCAGTACAGGCATGCAAAGGCAGAGCAGGGGAATGCCTTGTTTATCCTCTGTTTATTTTTCACTTTCACCACAGGACCACCTGCTCAGGACAGACACATTCAGATGTGCAATGTCCTCTTTTTCCTCAAGTCATCAGCATCTTGCATCAAGTCCCCGAGGAAGATAACAACAAAGCAGACACAGCACTCGGATCACTGTACCATTGGACGGGGAGAGCTGCCAAGCAGTCGCCTGTCCCAGCACAGCCACTCACTGGCCTGCTCCCAGAATAAAATCAGGTACACATGGAAATATCTGCAGGACAGAGTGGGAATGCTGAGCCTTTTCCTACGCTATAGACCTTGTCTTTTATAAACTTATTCACTTATATTGCACTGAGGTGGCAAAGGCAAAGCATGGACACAAAAAGAAAACTCATACAAACATCTGTAACCTGAACACCTTTGGTTCTCCCAGAGGAAAATAAAACATCTAGAGCAGGTTAAACACCCTTTT
Organism: Thryothorus ludovicianus; assembly: GCA_013397245.1. Lineage (NCBI taxonomy): Eukaryota > Metazoa > Chordata > Aves > Passeriformes > Certhiidae > Thryothorus > Thryothorus ludovicianus. Next base: position 269,513 of record VZTB01002462.1, read on the forward strand.
TGGGGTTAAAGCTATGACCTTATCAATTAAACTGAATCAAGAGAGGGGAAATTAAGCAGCAAGAGGTACAGGATGTATGGAGGAACAAAAGTTTTAAAGAAAAAAAAATTGCAAGTATTACAGCAAATTTGTCTTCAAAGCAATGCAATAGAAACAAGTAAAGAGAGTCATATCCAAAAGAGATCATATTAAACTGAGGGAGGAAGAATCGTTAAGAAGTCACTTCTGTCCAACAAAATATTTTGTCACATAGAAGCAGGGTCTAAAAGTTAGATAAAAAATACAGGAATCCATGGCTTTGTCTCTGTATACTCATATAGTTCCTCCTCAGGAACACAGCTTAGAGATTAGTTGCTGGAATGTTTGTTGCAAGAACAAGCATGAAAATGATGTTTGGAGGATTTGGGACCAGAAATGCCACAGTCCAAGAAGCAAGGTAACTAAGTGACACCAGATTAAGTGGAAGAATAGTGAATACATATATATTGTTGCAAATACTACATCGATCTCATTAACGGCCATATAAAATTTTTACAAGTCAAATTGGCGCTGACATAGCAAAGGCATCCTAAATTTACCAAGTTTGAAACCCAGACTTATACTGGAAAAGAACTGTCTTTCCTCCGCCTCCTCTGCACAGTAATGTGTGTAGAATAATGCTGACCACACCTCATATTCCTTGGTTAAAAATTGCCAAGTTTCTTCAGACAGTTGCAATCATGCTGCCTCACCAGGCCTGGCTGTGCCTTCTCCTCCCCTTGCTGCACCTACAAGATTGGGTATTGTACCAACTGCACTGCCTCAACTCTGATGAAGCCAGCTGAAAGCGTGTCAGGTCACTTTTTACAACCATGGTATCTCACAAGCTCAGCAGATTCTGTCCAACTGTGATTTATTCTGAAATAAACTTCTCAGCCTGTTCACATTCCATTAGCTTATGCTGCATGTACAGAGGTAAGTTAGAAGGGAGAAAGAGTAGTAGAAGTTGTGGAGAAAATATACAAGAGGCAAGAGGACAAGCCTGTTAAAAATAGGCCCAAGGAATATGAACAGATGTTGAAAGCAATGACAGGTATGCAAAAATAAATTGCACTTCCAAAACCTAAATGGTCAAATGCTAATCTAAGATATGTGAACATGCTTTCTGCTGTATTCTTTAATAGTCTATACACATACCTGAATGTGAAACATAAAAAGATGGAAAGTTTTTCCCTGCTACTGGATGTACCTGCACTTCATCAGGGATATCCAAAATTTGATTCTGATACATTTCTCTGTGGCTTGGAAAAGACCACATACAATGTTCCTGAAGGACAAATACATGGCTGAAGAAAGTGTCTTTCAGGATAGTTGTAAAGATTAATTAATTGATGCTTACTTAACACTGTGAAAACAAAAAATGCCTTGCAACTTCATAGTGTTGAACATTATCATCAATTCATGCCAATAAAGTCCCTCCAGCCCAGCTCTTCCGTGCAGAATCTCTGCTCAGTAAAGCTCATTTCTCGTTTTACTTTTACAGACTGAAACCTGTCAGCGCCATGCAAATTTTGCTAACACTGTTATCAGAGCAAACTACGGTAGGTCCCAAGACAGGTAACTCAGAATATTGTTTCCAGCTTGAGAGAACGAATTGAAAGAACAGTATTTCCATTCTGTTGCCATCTTACTCACAGACTGTGTTGTGCAAACATAATCAGACTACAAGGTCATGCAAATTTAAACCAAGGACTCAATCAAGTAACAGCTTCCCTTCGTGGCTCTGACCACACTTGCTGCAAAACCCAAGCAAAGGCTGCCAGACTATGGCTAAACCAACAATTTGCTGCCAGGAGCTGGTCTGGTAAGAGAAGAGGTTAAAGCAAGAGATGGTATTTGCTTCCTAAAGTCATGATGGGGGTCTTCTATGCATTTAAATTTTAAAACACATAGAAAGTCATGTCACAGATGTGGAGATGACAGCCTTGTTATAAAGTGCAGTACAGCATGACAAATCATTGACCTACTTCTTAGAGAAACTCCTCTCATGCCAATGACTTATCCTCATCCTTCAACACATCTTCCCAGTATCCAACATTGTAAGATACAATCAGCATCTCCAACTTTCCCTCAATGTCCCACTACATATAAAAAAACTTACTTCAATTTACACTTATAAAAGCCCAGAATGCTGGTCTGGCAAACTGACTGTGTTTCTGCCAGCAATGTTTTTGGTATTGTGACTTTAACTCTCCTTAGATTTGGACCTAGATCTTAAGAACACCTGTCTCAGCAGGTCTCATGAGTCCAAGTCTGGAGTCTGTTCTTGTGAGGCTTCACTGAGGCTATCAGTTCACAGTAGAAACCAAGCACTTTATGCACATGAATCGGATTGGCATGGCAAGGCTTTGGCAGTGGGAGGGTGACACATGTGGCTGCTGTGAGAAGCTGCTGGAAGTTTCCCCTGTGCCCAACAGAGCCAGTGCCTGCTGGCTCCAAGATGGGTCTGCCATGGTTGGCCAAGGAAGTGGAAGAGTCTCTGGGATAAGGTTATTAAGAGATTTGGGGTTATTTCTCATTATCCTACTCTGACTTGATTGGGAATAAATTCAATTAATTTCCCCAAGTTGAGTCTGTTTTGGCCATGACTGGTGAGTAATTGGTAAGTAGCTGGTGAGTGATCTCTCCCTCTCCTGATCTTGACCTGTGAGACTTTTGTTGTATTTTCTCTCTCCTGTCCAGCTAAGGAGGAGGAACGATTGGTGGACACCTCGTGTCCAGCCAGGGTCAGTCTTCTACAGTACATCATAGAAACCTCCAGAAAAATACAAAAAAGGCCAACAAAATTCTAGCTCTGGCTAGTAACTGTGCATTTTATGGGTAGACCATAAACAGATCTAAAGAACACAATTTAAGATATATATTTCAACATGGTTAAACTGTTCTCCTGCCCTTCCTGCAGCCCACGGGAAAGAGAATTCTGGTGTCCAATTGAGACAAGAAACCAAGGTGTTGTTTAGCCTGGAGAAAAGGAGGCCCAGGGGTGATCTTACCCCTCCCTTCAATTACCTGAAAGGAGGTTGTAGCAAGGTGGAGGTTGGCCTCTTCTCTCATGTAACAAGTGATACAGCTAAAAGACTGCATATTAGGAAAAATTTCTTCACTGACAAGGCTATCAAGCATCGGGCCAGGCAGCCCAGGGAAGTAGTTGAGTTACCATCTCTGGAGGTATTTAAAAGACAAGTGGATGGGACACTCAGAGACATGGCTTCATGGAGGACTTGGCAGTGTTAGAATAATGATTGGACTCAATAGTCCTAAAGGTCTTTTAAAAAAAATTCTATGATTCTACAAGGGAGAACAGATTTTTCCATCATTTGAAATGAAAACACAAAATGGAAAGGATGTGCTTATTTCACTACCACTTCAAATTAAACATGTAAAGAAACTGATTCAGGACATGGAATCAAGTCCTGGAAGCAGAGCAGAAGAGCATACAGCAGGTTTGTCATGGACAACAAGAAGAAGAAAAATTTTCAAGCTTTTGCACATGGTCAAGAACTACACATTTTTTGACAATGCCTATCTGAAGCACTATGGGCAGGGATGGCCAGTTAGCACCTTTTGTGCCATGTGGCACACGAGTGACTCAAGTGGGGCTCCCACCCGCAGGAGTCCCCTCTATAGGAGTTTTTAGATCACCTGAATCTCTGGCTGCAGGACAAAGGGTGTCTGCACTTCCAGACTGCCATGAGGGCCAGCAATCCGGCATGGGGAAGTGGGGACCACGGGAGGCACCTCTGACCACTTTTTCAACTCTCTGACTCCTGAGGCTTTTAATACCGGGTCAGGAAGTTGGTGCCTTTGGCGTGACCCTGCCTACCCTCTCCGTAGCACCAAGGCTAGCCCAGCAAATGTCACCAACATGGCTGGGCAACAGCCTCTTGGTTAGGTTCTGATATCAGGGAAGAATATAACTACTTCTAAATACAGACCAGTTTGACCGCTAGTGAGTCCCTCCCTGTGCAGATTGAGAGCTCCATACAAACCCACAACAGCCCCTGCCAAAGCCAGGCCAGTGAAAACAGCCACATGTTGATGGGGCTTGATTGCTTTCTCAGTATTAATGTAAGATAAGTTGATCTGTAGAAAGAAAATAATAGGGGATTTTATCCTTTTAGCAGGATGTGTAATCAGTGGCTATCAGGATATAAGGAATGGAGATAAGTAGGTCTCCAGCTAGCTTAGATTCAACTGAATTTTTTATCCACTAAGATCTCTTCAATTTTATCATCTGGTTATTAAACGCACATTTTTGTCTTCAAAACCTATTTTGAAGCAATTTCATGTTTATGCTGGTGTAGAATGCTTCCTTTTATGAAACAAAATTGATAGGTATTTGTCTGCTGTCTGTCATTTGGTATTCTAAAGTAATAATTCTGAAAGTAAAGCAAATGCACTTCTTTGCCTGTTTTTCCTTTTCTTCTCTCTAGTTATTTGTATCCCTTTGCCTCCCTGAATACACAAAGATATGGATATTCCCCTCAGATTAAAACTGGGCCATGGCAGGCTAATAATCATTTGTGTTTGTGAGAAATACCCTGGACAGATTTGTTACATCCCTTGACTACAAAGGACATGAACCCCAGACAAACAACCAGTACAACAGAAAGTTGTCCTACAGACAACCCTTCTGATTTCTTAAAAAATATACTGGACACAATTTTCAGAATTTACTTTAGAGCCTTTTGTTCCATTTTCAAAACTGAAAAGCCCTCAGGAGCATACATCTGACCAGCTTTTGACAAGATGTATTGGCATAATGTTAGAGCCATTTTTTAATGCCAGGCTTATTTCAAGTGCACTTCAAGTGTTTCACCTAGCCACACAAATATCGGAGGAGCCTGAGCTTGGTTTCAAGCATTCATCTCTCTCTTGAGCTAGCATATAGAATACATTCTATAATTAATCTGATTGTTGCTTTTTTGCCTCTTACAATTCAGCAGTTAAAACTTTGTAAAACAATTTAAGATTTCTAGGAAAACCTGGACACATTTTTTTCTTTAGTTATACTTTCACATGTAAAATTACACATTTAAAAAAAACAACTCATCCAAAATGTGGGACCATTTTAGTTCATACACAGTAAAATAAAGAGCTATATAATTCACATCAGTCTTCCAGTACTGCAGAAATTTCTTTTAAAATGACCAATGATACATATCAAAACTATCCCTTAAGGGTAAGTGGGTAATTTCTTTCCTGAAAGTACTCTGCAACGCAACATTAAAGGGACAAAACATTCTGCAGGGCACATATTTGATTAACTGTAAACCACATATTTGGTGGATTTTTTTATTTTTTGTACATTCCAGCTATATCTATAAATCAAAAATCTAAAAAAACCTCCCCAAAAATCAAAAGCCAAACAAAACAAGTTTTGTATCAAAATGCCACCATTCATCATGATCCTAAACAAGCATAAAAGGCTAAAGTCACCCCTGTGACTTAAGCACATCTCAGAGATAAGAAAACAGGAATGAAGTCAAGTGGCAAACAAGGGTAGTAACAGGTTGAGCATGTTCAGGTGGGATGTGATGGGATAAGGAAGTTTGACTAATTTTCTAATTTTTCTTGCAGAGAAAGATGAAACCTTCGAGCATGCTGAGACAGTAAGGGTGAGATGTCCTGGGTGCTGAAGGCAATCAGTGCAGAGTCCTTCTGCACAGAGCAGTTATTTCTCCTAAGCACTAGCACCACAAAAGCACGTTCTCAGCCAGTCTAACTGCTAACTGGAGTTAATTCCAGCTAACTGGAATGGCTACTTGACTAGAATAAGAGAGAATAGTTCATTTCAAAGGGATCTACAATGTAAATCTAGTTCAACTCTTAGTCTGTATTAGTCAGGAAAGGAGTGGAGAACTGCTTTACACATCTGCATGTTAACCTGAAAATTTTTCCAGTCAAACACCAAAATCTATGACAGTGAACCTTTGCGTCTGTCACACAAAAGCTAAAAAGTATATTACGTGTACGTTTGCAGGATTTTATGCATGTCACTGTAAAACACTGAAAATATTTAATCATATTCCAAACTACTTCCTAAAAGGCTTTTTTTCTTTACTGTGAGGTAAAACCATTTGTTCCATATATCTGCAAAATGAAAACACAATCAAATCAGTGCAGAATGCAAAATATCTGACTATGATCACCACCATGTCCCTCTCAGTCCAGACAGCTGGAGACTGAGCAACATACCTCCACAATATTGCCAAATATTGCCTTTTTTCTAATATACTACTGTAGATATCCACTACAAGAACCATGGCCAGAGAGTGGCTGGTGGCCATTGGTTTGACACAAAGTGGGCATTCCTACTGCACCCCTTAGAGCCTGCCTTTTCCAGTTCCCATCTGCCAACTTGTCCCATGTTAGCCAAGAGCATCACTTGAGAGAAATCTTCTGTACACTCACATCTCAGTAGATGAGACTGGTCCCTTCAGCAGCTGCAGGGTATGAAGAAAAAAGGCAGAAGCAGGAGAAAAGGGACACACCTGAAAAAGACATGCCCTATTTTCTGTCCCTTCTACAGGGAGCTTGCAAAGATGCTGCCTTCGCCACAAGGGTTCTAAGTGCAGCTGCATGTATGGATACTCCCTGTAGCCTGGCTTCACTAGAAGCTACCCTTTCAGAAAACTTGTATTCCAACACCAGCAGGGATTTTGCAGAGTCTTGCTCACAACTGCTCTGTAGAAATCTATGTCAGAACACAGCACTTGCAGCAAATTCCCTAAACAGATACAGCGCGACCCCTCTGGATGCCAAAGGGCCTTCATCAAGTTCTCACTCAAAATACAGTGTTGCACATTCTCATCACGACTACAGCCCTACCTGACACCTTTGATTATTTACAGGGAGTAGCTTGTATATTATCCCGTGCCCCTAAAACATACTATGAAGTCATAACCATTTTAATCACCAAAAACTTAACATGCAAAATTCAAGAATAAAAAAAGGGATAAGTTTATGTAACAAAACAAAGTGCAGCTGCCATTTATATTACTGTTCAGGTCTTTATAGGTTTTCATTAGGACAGTGGAATTCCACAACACTTCTCCAGAAACAAAGTTTGCTATGCAACAGGACAAGACAGGATGAACTGAGTGACACAGGCAGGAACAGGCTCATAGACTCAGTCTCTGATCAGGTACTGCCAAGTGACACAGCTGAAGAGCAGATGCTACCTTCCTTTAATTTAGCAAAGCCAGCAAGGTGTCTCCATGGACCCATGCAGACATGACACAAAGCATCTGTGGGTTTGACCTCTCATTGTGGCAGCATATTAATCCACCTCTCCAAGTACCATCTGCAAAGGACACTCACCTGTTCTGCAGGGCAAACCTAGAGGTCCTCATAAACAATCACTGTTACCCAAAAATTAAAATATGCAATGGCAGATGACCATCACAATCAAGCTGTGACAGCTTTTCAGCCTCACCTCACACTCCCCCAGGCTCCCATTCCTGTGTGCTGTCTTGTCACTCTACATGCAAAGTTTTTTCCTGGTCTGGTACTCTGCATCCCAGCATGACTTTTCCAGTGCTCTCACAATCTGCACCTGAAGTGCTGTGACTAATTTAGCTCACGTAATACAAATCCCTATTTCAGAAAATGTTTCATGGCCTGAGACTATTTCAAGAAAATTCATGCAACTTATCCCTGAATCTGTCCAGAGTGGTAACAAATCCTTTGACCGCTGAAGAGAAGTAATGAAAAGGAATTTAATCTTGACATTTCTGGATTGACAGGCAAGGCCTAGAGGACTCAGTGGAACAGAGGACAGCTGTTTCCAGAGCTGCACCTAAACTTGGAAAGTCTAGATGTTATGAATGAGAGCTCAGCAGAGCTAAAGAAGCTTGTCACAGCAGAGATGGGAATCCAAATTTTAATGATTCAATTAAGGAATGCCAAGGCTGGTGTAAAATGCAGAGCTATTTCTACCTCTGGGTCCCTATGATTGGCCTCACACTACCGTGGGTGTCATTGCATAAGATACACAATCCTTTAGTGGAAAGTGAAATTATTTAAAGAAAACAGCTGGCAAATTTAGAGCTAAGTAGGAGCACAGAAACGTCAATGCTGAACCAAGAGCATGTCAAACGTGACCCAGATACCTAATTAGAAGTTATGCTCAAATCTAACCTGCACAGGGCTCCAGAAGCAGGCTGACTACAGTAGAGAGGCTGCAAGAGGTACTCTCTTGATCTTTATTCCCCAGATTGCATTAGATACTGTTCTGATCTCTCCCTCCTCTTCCCCAGCTTTAATGTCCCAACCCTTACAAATTTGCCAGAGCAGTATTACAGAATAATGATGCTAAGAGTCTCAGGAAGGCATGAAGGCTGCCAGAGGGCTTCCCCCAGAACAGAGAGGTGGGAGCTCAAGATTTCATGTCTATTCTCAGCCAACCTGCATTAAGACAGCACTCAGCCATGGGGATTGCTGAGCTGTGAGGGGGATGCTCTCCCTCTGTGATGCTAGCTACAATAACACTTCCCACCCAGCTGATCAGCCTAATGGGCTGAGCAGGGAGCAAATGAGCAGACAGCCATTGACAGAGATGGTGCCAAGACATGGTAGCATTCTATGGGAATACCCCAAAGCTGGCACAAACAGATCCAAAAGATTCCCAAAATACCTGGATGGTAACTTCATGATACACGTACTAAGGGTGCCTGATAGGAAAGATGCCTCCCTTGATCTGCTTGTCAACAGCAGTAATTTCCTTTTATAACAAGGTAACCCACCCAGCTGATCAAAGGAAGTCAGTTGATGTAATTTTATGGCTTTCAGTAAAGCTTTTGATACAATCTCTCCCAGCATCCTTCTGCATAAAATGCCCATCCCACAGCTGGATAAACATCTCAAGTGATGGGTGAGCAACTGGCTCAAGGGTCGGCAGCAAAGGATGGTAAGTGAATGGGGTGACATCAGACTGGTGACTGGTCACTAGTGAGGTTCCCCAGGGCTTCATTTTTGGGCCAATGCTTGTCAACATCTTCAAAAACGACTTGGATGCAGGACTTGAAGGCATACTGAGTAAATTTGCTGATGGTACTAAACTGGGAGGAGTTGTTGACTCCCTTGAAGACAGAGAGGTCCTGTAGAGAGACCAGGACAAATCACAGGGCAGGACAATCACCAAATGGATGAAGTTTTAACAAAGTGCTGGATTCTGCATCCAGGATGGGGCAACCCTGGATGTACAGAGAGATTGGGTAACGAGAGGCTGGAACGTCAAAGACCTAATGTTCTTTGGAGCCCTAAAATCAACTTTTCCTACTTAAAAAACCAAACAAACACAAGATTAAATTATAATGTACTGCCCGAGTAGTAATGATGTAATTGATGAACATGAGATGTTAAGTGCAAAATTATAAATCATATTTTAAAATATTTAGGCTTCAGATTCTGGGGGTTTTTTGCTTGACAAAAGAAATAAACTTTTATGAATATTCCACAGTCCAATTCATTAGCTTCAGTAAAGATAACCTTGTGATCAAAATTTTATCAGAACGTAGTAACTTTCATTTTCTATGGCTACTAGTGCTTCCTTAGAAAGTACACCTGTCACTGTCTCTCTCGTAGGAGAAAAAACATAGACAGCATTCAATAAAACACTGGACATTTGGCAGATCTCATTTGTTTAAAAATGTAGCTTTCCATCAGTATAACCTACTCAGGAAATTGGAACAAAACCTACTGAATAGTTAGGGCAAAAGTAAAATGTCATGAAAGGAAAATGACAGAAATTATTCACCCAGTAATTTTGACAACCATTTTGGCATCAGCCAGCAAACAACTGAGTTTCCAAAAACAAAACAAAACTAGAACAAAAAAACAAAATAAACTCCAAGAGATAATCCTATCCACAATAAAATAGGTCCAAAATAACAGAATTTCTATTCAACACTACACAACGCCCTACAAAAATTGCATGTAAAACCTTCCACTGCTAGAAACACAAGTCACTGTTCTCATCAGTCTGTGCTATTTTTTTGCCTACGTGTATATTAAGCAGATCATATTAACCAACTTCTCCTGTCAGTTTTATTATTCATTCCTTGGTAAGCGTTAGTCTGCAATCTTGGCCATATTGTGGAGGTATCTACATGGAGAAAATTCTTATAGTGCAAGTGACAATGCAATAGAACTGAATCCTTTTCTCTTCTGGAAAAGCACCCGGCCACCAAACAGGAATTAGCTGAACGGAGACCTAATTGCTTAGTTTTATTGCTCTGCAGGACCAAAATATAATTTTCTTCTCTGCATGTGGTAGTGAATCATACATCAAAAATATCCAAGCTCATCAGTTCACACCATACTCAAAACAAATCCATGGGAAGCCAGCATGCAGTTTTGAGAGATTTATCCACACAGGAAAGAAAAAAAAAGCCAAAGAAAACATGCAAATGTACATATTTATAGCAATGGATATGCATGGAAAGCCTGAAAGCTTTTTGTTGTCCTCTTTACCTTTTCTTATAGAAGGCTCTAAATCCAAATCTATGGTGCTTTCAGGTGCAAATACATAAGAGACCAAAGAGCTGAGCATTTATGCTGGAACAGGCAGAATAAAACAAGGTATTCATTGACTATTCAGGGTATACACATGAACCAGGCCCTGCAGCTGGTCCAATCCAGAACGATGCCAACCCCCTTCACCTACAGCCTCTTGGGGAGATGTATTCTCACTGCCCAGCACAGCTTACAGCAACAGTGATTTCTGGCTATTTACAGCTATAAAAATAAACTGGTAGTCTGTGTAATTCTTTGTACTATTTAAAGTAAAAAAGCAAAGCCAACCACTCTTTTTCATCTCACCCCCAAGAGTTACATTAATGGTAACTTCATGTTGTAGCTGATATATAGCAAACATACAATACTCACCTATCAAACCTAACACACAGAAATTATTTATGGGCCTGGATTTACAGTTATTGAAGCTAACTTCTGCATTTCTTTAAAACAACACACTGATTAAAGTCGGGAAATTTAAATCCAAGAAGAAACTCTTGTGTTTTTTGCAAAATAAACTTTAATTAATATGCAAGTTAGACTCTGCCCAATAAATAATACCCTAAAAATTATGTTGACTTGAAAAGCCAAAGAATGCTAGATAACAATGAAGAGAATCTATGCATGGAATAAAGAGGCAGATGTATTCACCCAATAATATATTGTGTTGGTTATTCTTCTAATGGTTGGAATGGCATTGAATTGAAGCAACAGATTCAAAGTAATGGCTGTCAATCTGCACTCAAAGATTTGTGCCTTCACATTGCTATTGATTATTATTCTGCTTTTACATATTGTTGCTTTTGCACCACCCCAAAGTAAAACTGGCTTGTGGAAGGCCCACATGCTCCTCAGGGGGGATGTGGCTTCTCAGGCACACCAGGAGCAAAGTTGCTGCGCTGTGAATCTGATGCTTTGCAGCCCACAGGAATGCTGGAGGAAGGGCAGAAACAAAGCAAGAGGTGTGAAAAAAACAAAACTGTGTTGGTAGATCCTTCACCACACAACTCCCAGGTTGCTATGAAGTGAAGACAGGAGAGGTGAAGTATTGCAGCTTGAGTGCAGTCTGCTCAACACTCCCATCCAAAAACCAAAGCCACACAGTTCTTATAATTAATCTCTGCTCTTTTGCTGTGTCATTCAGATCTGGAAACAACCTTCCGTAATAAAGCTGTGCTTTTGAAGATGAGATGAATGCCAAAAAGCATTAATCATTCATCCCTATGTATTTCTACAGGCATTGAAATATTGTTGACTTTTCTTTTTAATGCTTTATTCATTAGCCACAATATTCCATCAGCTAAATGCTGTGTTTCAGAATAAAACTGCAGTCAGCAACAAGACCTTTTTTAACATCTAATTCTTTTTTTTTTAATTGTAGCTGAATTACCAATTAATCTAAACACTGGAATTCAACAGGTAGTTTGTCATGCAATCTGTCTCTACTCCAGTTCTTAGTCTCAACTGAAAGACTGAAAAAGCCTAAAAGCAAATTTTGGTAGAGAAAAAATACTAAGAAATTTTTAATAGGTCTGCTTTGTTTCAGGCTCATAGCTCTCATTTGTTGCTTTCCAGTCCAGCAATTCCTATAATCGTGTTCGTCAGTAAGGAAAACTGTAATTTTGTGTTCTAATTTCTGCCCACATGGCTGGAAGGTTGTCTTGGGTTTACTTTCCTACCTGACATCATCTCTGAAGCCCAGAAAAAGCAGACAAGTCACTGCAGAAAGACAAAGTTGGATCATTTGGTGATTTGGATGATTTTTCATTGTAGTTTCCTTGGCCAAAGGAATATCCATGCAGCATAATTATTTAAGTTTCTGATTTATCACAGCTTCACTTGACAGATACAGAGGTTCAAATACAGCAAGGACAAGCAGGACCAACCAGGAAGGACCTTCACAACTCTAATGAATGGAAGCTAAACTTCTCATAATATTCTGGGCTTTAGCAGTTAAGAAACCTTTTTATTGACTGAAATAATACCAAAGCCTCAGGATGGGATTTTTAAGTGCTTCAGTGACCTAAGCCAAATTGTAATGCACCCCCTGCTGTGATGTGCATTTCTTCCAGTATTTTTCATCTCAAGTGTGACTACTTTCAAGCGCGGTCTTATGAAGGAACATCGTTATGAAGACTGTCCAATTTTGGTAATTTTAAGTGATTGTTAATTTTATTTAATCATTTAGGATTGATCCCACAGCGCATGCACACATTTTTATGGGATATGTAAGCTTCACGTGATGTACAAGCATGCTTTTTTGGAGATCAGCAGTCCTGAAGAGGACGGAGAACTGTAAGTGACACACGTGGAAAGAGCATCAACAACCAGCTGTGGAAACCATCCTTCCTCTCCAAGCGCAGAGCAGGTGTCAAGTCACACATACCCCAATATCTGGGCTGGGGTTATGCCACACAGCACAGAAGGACACTGCTATGGAATGAGCAAGACACAAAAGGCACCAGGTGCACTCGCCCTGAGCTGGGAAAGCACAATACAGACACAGCACTTGTGAGGACGGTGAGCAGCTGCATGATGTGAACTGAACTGCAGCCTGGCTGCGGCAGAGGGCAGTCACACACAACCAGCAGTCCCCGCTCTTCACAGCGCCTACAAACCCACAAATTTGTCCTCGGTTATTTCCAGCATGCAACATTTCTCACTCTCAGGCTTATTCTTAACAAAGCTTGCACACTATTTACATGTGTTTAGGTGTACCCATGTGCAGAAAGACAGAGAAATATACTGAATATCCACTGTTTAAAATGTTAATTCTGACTGCTTTCTCTTATTACTTTGATGACCACATCCTATTTGATTAATCTGCTATCCCCCTTGTCCTCCGAAATCAAATCCTTTAAGCTTTTGCTTCACAAGGCATTGCTTTGCATCTTTACAACAGGCACAAAATTACTACACTTCAGGGAGCTGATTTTCATCTTCTCCTCCCTCATCCTTCTCACCATTTGAAAGGTAGGAAGCTGGATGCAGTTAAGGAGAAAAAGGGAGGGAGGAGGGAGCTGAGGATGAAGACAGCCTAAGAGTTTGACTCCTTAACTGGGTTAATTTGTCTCCTGGCATGCAAGTAGAGAGCTTAAGAGAAATCTACAGGAAAAAAAAAATTGCAAGACATGCACTACTCATGTAATTGCTGACATGTCTAATGCTGTGTGATTCACGGCAGCTTTGAAATATTAGACTTCTTATTGAGGGATGGAGGGATTACATTTCCAGTGGGTGCAATTTGAAGAGATGCATAAAAGAAGGAAATGTAAGTTGTTATGAAGAAGCCCAGTCTTGAGTTAGTTTAAATACAATTTGCTCAGAACAATTGATTTTTTTTTATGAGAAATAAATGGATTTTTATGCCCAACCAGTATTTGGCAAGCTGGTTTCCACCAAGTAATTACTAAAATGTTGAATTTACAGTGCTGCATCTGTTCTTTAGAAATGTGGAAAACCATCAAAAATTACACAGTATGCACATATAAACATATGTCAATTTTAAGTCACGAGCATGTCCTTTATACCCTTCACAAATCTGTAAACACCTAGTATTCATTTGGATATTGATTTAAATTTTTTTTGTTTGTCTCTAAGTGGCTATTGGTTTGTTTGTTTTAACTAAATAGACTAATTCATGCTTAGCAGAAGATTGAACTTGGTTTAGATTTGAGACTATCTACATCTATTAACTGCCTGAAACAGAGTCAGTACCATGTTTCCAGTGTCCTGTTTTTCAAAGCAGAACTACAGAGGAAAGACAAAATATCTAGAACAAAATTACCCAAATGCTGAGCAAATCTGTAGCAGACTCAGTCCTGCAGTGAAAGCCCTGCGTTAAGGTGATGCAAGCAGCTGGAAAGACAGGCTGGAGAAGCCAAATCTATTGTTAGTCAGCTCATGGAGGCTTTGGTCCCAATGACAGGGGTTTCCATAAGGCACCAAGGCAAGTTCTACCCCTGAAAAGAAGCATTAAGAAAGCAAACCCTCTGGCCAAGCACTCAGCCTTGCAGCCTGCTCTCTGGGCCCTGCTAGGTGATGGGTGCTGGCTCCTTCCACCCTTGCCAATCCTGAGCCTGCTACCCATGCCACAATAAACTTTTTTTTGTACAGTTGACCTGAACAGGAGCCTTTCAAACTGTGGATATGAAGAACTTATTTCTCCCTTGGGCCAGTGGCTGCTGCATCTGGATGGAAGACGTGCTTGAGCTCCTCTCAAGGGAAAAGGCAACAAACACCCTCAGACTGGCCCCAAGGGAGCTAATTTCTCAATGGGTGTATAAAGCTCTCCAGCAGAACTTGTTGTTTTGAACTACATAATCAGGGAACATTTTCAATAATAAAGTCTCTCTTTCACAACACTGTGGGATTTCCATACTCCAGCCAAATGCATTTTCTTTGAGTAAGTGACATTCTGATGTGTTCTGGGACAACTCCATGGGCACTTGCCAAGACCCACGCTGGCTTCTTCAGACAGAAACACACAGCAATTTAAACTTGGTTTAGCTTATGAGTCTCAAGTAGCGACAGGCCATCTGGCATATTTCAGTGAAACTGGCACTTTCTGCTGAGAGAAGTCCAGGGCTTATATAAGACAGATATGGCAGGACAGGAGTGAAATGCAGTCAGGGCTGTGTGCACTAAGCTCGCATGGAGCACTCAATCCAAGTCAGCAAAGCCAGGATGTAACTCATCGATCCACCCTCAGTCACAGAGGCAGAGCTGGCAGCAGAGCAGGAAGAGAAGTGAGTGCTGGGCTGAGGGTCAGGAGCAGTGCAGGGGCAAGGCACCAGCCATGGGACTGCATCTGGGAGGAGGAGGTATCACTCAAAATGGAGCTGTGGGGACAGCCACACTTGAAGTCAGGGGGTATGGATCAGAATGCAGGTGTATTGAAACCTCTTGGAAGGAGGGCAGACTAGTGCACGTCTAGCCTGCATGTCTCCCTTGGATTATGGTAGCAAAGATGCTGATGCACAGGGTCAGACAATATGCAAAACAGAAGAATTGGCAGTGAGGTTGGGAATGTGGGGCAAACTGGGAAGCGTGAAGGAGGCTTTTTGTACTGGAAAGCTCTGCTGTTGCAGTGCTGACTTCTTTCTGACTTGTTTTGGCAATGTTGTATAAGACCAAGTCTGAACCAGTGGGAGAAAAAAAAGTATGTGTGTTTGGTCCGCCTACCAAAAATGAGGTTAATTTAAGTGCAATTATATGAAAATCAAAAAGAATATGAGAAAGTCAGTTTTGTTGCTGGTTAGTATAATGAGATGTTCCTACAAGAGTCTGATGACTGGCAAAATAGAATTAACAATTCATCTACAGAAAGAAAAGCTTTACTGAGAAAAATTTTTCTCACCAGAAGAGAAACATGCAACTTCATTTATTGCAGCAGCTGCCATTACATGCATTGGCTGACAACCCATTCTGGGCAGAGATCACAGCACTACTCAGAATCTGCCCTCAGGCATTCTTTTCCATATTCCATACTCTAAACTGAACATTGGACAATGTCTGACACATGCACACAGGTGCCACACAGACTGGTGCCACCCTACTTTCATTCTCTAAGGCTCTCCCGTAAAAGCGAAGACCTAACCAGGAAGATAATGGTGTGATGTGTCTTCCTTTGACTGACCTACTTTGAGCCAAAAGACTGGGAAGGGGATACACAAATCTACTTCCAAAGCAGATTGAAATGTGTCCTTGGCACAGCATCCACACACACTCATCATACAGTCAAAAACAGCTCTTTCATCCTTTTCCCCAGATTTCTGTTGTCAAGAGAGGACTATTGATAACTCCCTGAGGCTTCTTCTCCTTGTGTTACCCAATACCTCATTCACACCTAAGGCATCAGGACAGATGAAAGCAAAACACAGACGAGCAGTTCTTTCTCTGGTATTCAAACTTTAAATCAAACACCCACTTCACTGTACTATAAACAGAGCTGCCTGTTTGGAGCACCAAGGCACTCCTGTAATATTTCTTTTCCTTTCAGATTTTATATTTCTCCTGTGAGAAGCAATTACAATAGAAGTGTCAAGCAAAAATAAATCCCTGTTAATCACAGTCACTGTGAGCCTGCCAAGTAAATCACATCTCAGTGTTGCTGTTCCATTTTTCAGGTAGAAATAAGAGGTGTGTGAGAATGCCATGGTCTAGAATCGAGCTCTTCCCAAGAGGAGGTACAAAGTTTTTGAAAATACAAATTCTTCACCTGTGTTCATGACATTGTGTGGAATTGGATGAGCACTAAAACTGAGTATCCATGGACTGTAAGAGTAATTCAGGTTGGAAGGATTCTCTGAAGTTTGTCTAGTCTAACCTTCACGCAAAGCAAGGCCAAATGCCCAGCTAGGTCAGACTGCTCAGTTCAGCTGGGCCCAGGGGTTTCTGAACAGCTGTAAACCATTTGTTCCACAGCTCCTCCAGGACACTGCTCCGACCATAAATAATTTTCTTCCTATATGTAAATCTAGTTGGGATTTCTCTCCCTGCAACTTGTATAGATTGTCTTTGGTACTTTCAGCACGCACTCCTGAGAAAGGATCTGACTCTGTCTTTGTAGCCTCTCATTCCCTTCAGCTTTTCCTTCCCCAGACTGAACAAACTCAGTGTCCTCAGCTTCCATTCAAATGTAGGTGCTCCTGCCTCTTTACCTATCACGATCAACCACTGATAACACACATACATTTCTTTTGCTTTTGGTCTTCAAATGGGTAGGTCTATGCTTCGGAAAGGAAATACAGCAAATGGATAAAACTTTGGGCTTCCCACTGGGTTGTTATTCTCTCATATTTTTTAAACACAGAGGCTTCATGAACTGTTCATGCATCACAAGGGAGCTCCCTTCAAATCCCCTGAAGGGAATGGTACTGGCTTGTTCCCCTCAAAATATGAGAATTTCTATGGGCTTTGGAGAAAGGTTTTTTTCTTATTTAATCTTCATCTTTTCACAATTCCCTGTGTTGTGAAAACCAGCCATGTCAAAACAATGCAATTGCAGCTGCTGTTCCAGAGCTGAGTGCAAGGGAGCAGTTTCCATCATCCCATAGAGCTGCTAATCACGGTTTAAAAATGCTGTGAGGTCTCCTACTTCCTTTTGACTAGATTGATTACCTTTTTAATGCTATGAATTTTAACCAGAATACCAGAAACCTCTTTTAGCTGAGTCAATCTTACGACATCCAGTCATGTATTGCAGACATGAGCTTATGGAATGAGTTTTCAAATCAGATAAATGGTTATTCTTTCAGGAACTTTCAGGAACACTACTACTGAGTAAGTGAAAACAGGTACCAGAAACACAAATACAAATCTTCCATACAATTTACATCACCCTGAACAAATTCATCATCTATCAATGGCAGAGGTCTTTGTTGCATTGGAAGATACTCTGCCTGGAAACACATGCAGGAATGGTTTTGTACTCTGACTCCCTGTTTCTGCACCATCCATCTTTTTGTACACAGAGCTTTAACAAAGCAGCATACATGCATAAAAAGTATTTCACACTCCTCTATCTGTGATCAAAGTTCAGTAAGAGTATTTGGGTATGAGCGAGGAAACAATTCAACTTTCTTTCCTAATCTCTTACCCAAGATTGTCCTACCTCTGTCATAGGGAATGACTCTGACTGGTAATATTCTGATAGCCACAAAAACTACATAACATTTTTTTAATAACTCAAAAAAGAAATATAAATGCTTGTTTACTAAAACAGAACTAAGGAATCTTTGTTCAATACTTCAGCCTGTAATAGAACAATATAAAGAAAAATTAAGCAGAGGGGGGCATTTTTTAGTCACATCCAATCATTTTTGTGGCTTTAGTATGTTTGTTCAGAGCCAGCAAGTACCAGCTCACATTCTCTTCTCTGCCAACTGCAGTTCTTACCAGTGACCACGCTGGGGATTTTGGACAGAAAGCTCTTGACTGTGCGGATGGGAACTCCACCTGTTTTGTCATCCTGCATTCTCGTAACGATGTCTTCAATCTGTCAAAGGAAAGGAAAGACTTTGTGGTTTATGCAAAATGGTCACTTTAACACTTATATACCATGAGTGCTTTGGAGCCCTGCTGGTAGAATGGGTTTCAAATATACCACGTGTATTACTACAGAGGTAGAGACACTGCTACCTGCCCAAATTTAAACCCTGAGATTAGAAACCATAAGACAACATAGACAAGCTTTGAAGACAGTGGCTGGATACTGACAATCCAACTGTAACTGTGTTTTTTTGCTGACCAGGGTTGATGGAATGGTGGTGTTTGCTCCACAGATGAACTGGATTGCATTCAAACAGTTCAAGGAGGCTCACATGCAGTCCACTTTCCCCTCTGCTCCCACATTCATTTGAATCCTCAACACTGTAACCTTGGGAGAGCTTTCATTTTCTGAAGAGTCCCAGACAGTCACCAATCTCCCAGGGCTTGAGAAAAGTCTAAGATGGAACAGCTGCAGGAAGACTTCCCCTGCCTTGTTTTGTTGGCTAGAATGCTACATGTCCCATGGTCCGCACACAAAGTAAATAACCAAAACTAAAATTATTTTAGAGGAAAACTCATTGTATTTTCAAAGCCAAGCTACCATTTACTTCACAGGCGCACACAGCCTATCACATACAGAAAGATACATGATCATCTTCAAAAGCCATGGCAATCAGAGGATCCAATTATCGAGGAAAGGAGTCTAATCCTCCTCCTTACTCTGAAATGGGAAGGGATATTTGTGCTACTTGCCATGCATTTACTTGAAGGCAACGCCAGAGAGAACAAAAAACTGAACATAAGCACAGTGCAGAAATTCAGTATCTCCAAAAACTCCCTTCAAGTTAATAAGGTCTCAGAAGCCCAACAAAAATAAACCCAAAGTTGTTGTCTCTGTTAGCTCAAGCAGTCAACAGCACAGCCCCACCCGCTGCCATTGACACAGCCCTGATTTTACCTAAAGATTTCCTCCCCGCAGATGCTGGAAGACAGAACCGCAGCAGAGAGGTTACATGATGGGAACATGGCCCCTCTCTCTCCCAAAGGCAGCCTAAGAGCTCAACATGCTCTCTTCATCTCTTCATTTACATACGCAAGTGAGTTTTTTTCACAGATTTAACACCTACATTTCAAAACAAGTTTAATTTCAAGTCTTCCCGAGGTGGTAAGACAATCTCCCTGCCAACTTCAGGCACTGAATTTGATTGCTGTGTTTTTAACCTCAGCTTACCACTTAACTGAACTGTTCACACCTTGTTTATATATTACTTTTAATTTAACACATCCTGAACAAATTCTCAGTGGGAATGAAATCACAAAGATGAAAATATCCTGACATTTTCAATACATTACATGAGCTTTGGGTACTTAGACAGTTAATTTGTGATAGAATAACAATACTTTCCCAGCAAATGAATTACTATGAAAATTAATACCACTTCTGCCTTTTGCCAGTGCCTCATGCAAAGTTGTTTGCTGATCAAAGCATTGGGCTTTTTTCCTGAGGATATCAGGAGAAGTAATTGCTCATCTCTGATACCTGGAAAGGTAACTGCACTGCTAAAGTGTGGACAAGAAGCGTTGCATTTTGTTGAGAGCAGCCTGACAGCATCACTTGTTATTAATCCAGACTTACAAGGCCACAGCACTCCAAAATCAGATTTATGGGGTAACAGGGCAACTCAGTCACCTGCGAAGCATGGACCAAGAGTTAAAAAAATCTCAGAATGGGTCAGGCCAAAAGGGACCACAGTGGGTCATCGGTCCAACCTCCCTGCTCAAGCAGGGTCATCCTAGAGCTCATGGCACAGGATTGCATCCAGAGAATTGAATATCTCCAGTGGGGGAGACTCCACAACCTCTCTGGGCAACCTGTTCCAGTGCATGGTCACTGGCACAGTAAAAACACTTTTCCTCACGTTCAGGTGGAACTTTCTGTGCATCAGTTTCTGCCTATTGCCTCTCATTCTATTGCTTGGCACCACTGAAAAGAGCCTGACTCCATTCTGAGTCTCAGACTTCATCCAAGGTCAGCCAGACTAAGAACGGTTTCCACAAGACACTGAAAAACCCTCTGTGTTACCAATTACTTATGTGCCTTCATCTGTATGTACTTGTAGCTGATATCAGTGAAAGATTTTTCCATGCATATTAGGAGGAAACTACTCTGATATGTGCTATGAGTATCCCATGTCTCCAGGAACACTTAAGGTCTTCAAGAATCATAAGAATAATATTTGGTAAAACTGTTATTTTCTCTTTTTCTATTTGAATGAAAAGTTCAGAATGAAAAATGAGCTAAAATAATTAATTCAATTCAGGAAAACAAACTTTTTACTCTTTTGCTCGTTATAAGTAAGCTAAAGGAACACAAGCATGATTTATGTCATTAACAGTACAATAAAAGTTCAATTTCAAGCAAAATAATACTTTAATTATCTTAAAAGAAAGATATATTGTTTTTACCTAAACTATTCCCCATTTCAATCAATCAAGCAAGCACTGGTATCTTAAATGGGGCCATTAATTTCAGTTTCAGTTACAATTAAATACCTACTGTATTTTTAAATAAAAAAACCCCAAAGCTATCCTAGAGATAACTCCTTTGCAAAAGGCTCCTTCTTACTCTTGTCTTCTAGCCTGACTACACTACTGGCACTTAGTGCTTTCCTTACTTCAAATTGTTGGATGTTCCTTTTCTCCTTCCCTTTCTACTCATGCCACACCTCCATTCTCTTCACTCCTCTCATCTGATCCAGACATGAATACACATGTCATCCTCCCACAGCATGCCCAGAATTTTCAGTCTGTTGCCCAGGAGCCCATAGGATTACAAGCCCCTGGTTGTACATGCTCCTTCCGTTCCCAACATGCTTTTCTTGTGCTCGCCAGCAAATTTCTGCCCTGCTCAAAGAGGACAGTGTGGCATACTCAAAGAAATATTGGAGGATAATTTTATCCTTTCTTAAAGTTACAATCAAGTTTTATTTAAAATATTAAAAACTTGTATCTAGCAATGTTTCCAGGTTTTGTTCAGTTCACTACAAAGAGAAGATCTGTCCCTTTACACCAGCCTTTGTTTTGCACGCACCCAGTGCTTGCAGATATTACCACCCTGGATCCAAATTCATGCTGAGCTATGGGAATATTTCACAAAATAAGTGCTACAGTGACAAAGCAGAAAAAAGTGATCATTAGAGCTTCAAGCATGGAGAAAAGCAAAGAGGGAACATGAAGTATGAAGGTGACTTTCATCAAAGCTTTTAATCTTAACTTTTAAAAGAGTTACCTAGACACTCAAGTGCTAATGACTCCCTTCAGCTTCTGAATGTCATTAAACATCCCTTAGGCTTCCCGCTCTGCAGATGAGGAATGAGAGTCCTTGGACAGCTCATTTCATCAGGCTAGGAGGAAGGAAAAAGTGCAACAAAGCATTCCTCATTTATGTCTCCTAAACGAGCAAGCTTCGGTGAACTAATTTCTGCCCAACAAAAGTCATGGTAAGAATGAGCAATGCTTTTTGGTTTTTTTCCTATGATGGAGGTCACTGCTATTTCAGTCTAGTCTGATTTTGTAAAGGGAACAGTTTTTCTTCCCTCTAAGTGGATTCTGGGTCAGTATCCCCACAAGAAAGCCAGAGGAATTCATGTAGCTGCTGTCACTGTTAGCTACATATTGTAATATATGCCTAACAAACTAGATCTGCTTTTCCTCCTGACTGGTTGCTGACAAGTCTACTCCCTACATTTATCCAGAACGTTTTTATTCCTCCTTATCCCACTCTCAATGCATTGAGAAGGGCTTATGGCTTCAGTAACACATTAGTGGAGACAAACTGCTGTAGGCAGTTTATGAGAGGTTACCAGCATATTCTGCTACACAGAATATGTAGCATATTTTGCTAGTATTCATTAGACCTTCTTTTCCACTATCAGCATTTATGCTGGCCTAAAGAGGCTGAAGGCACAAAGTAGAAATCCTTTAATTTCTATCAGAGGCAAGATGTCTATGACTGGAAGATGAGAAGCCCTGTTTCTGAGGCAGGACAGAACAAAATATTACATTCGTTGATACATTAGAATAAGTCATAATACAACAAAAAATATAACAAACACAGCCTGGCAACTTTGGGTCAGTGTTACCCAACATCCCATTACCATTATAAGAGGGAAAACAACTCTCAACTTTGCAGTAGCTTTTCTTTCTCCCAGCACCAAGGTAAAGCAGGCACCCCTTCTGCTGCAAGCTAGCACACATAGCCTTGCTGAGCCCTGGTCAAGGTTGGCCTTGAAGGAGATACACTGAGGTTACACACAGAGAAGAAAAGCTCCCAGTTCCCACCTCCCATAGCCCCACACCTGGACACCACCAGCAGCTAATGGAACTCCCTGGCTCAACACAGTCAGTTGTGGCTGAGTGACACATAATGATGCCTCATGGTCCCATTTTGCCATTTTGTTTTGTGAGTTAATGAGGAAAACTGTGCCCTTTTCATATTTTAGCATCTGAGTTAGATGTACATATTCCCTTGGACCCTGCAGGAAAGCTCCTGCTGCCTATTTCTGAATATTTCAGTATGTGCCAGGTGCCTGTCTGATTACTCACAGCAGCTACCCTTCCCTTGGGGCCTCCTGTCACCAGCTAACCTGTGGCTGGAGAGTCTGCAAGCATCACTCATCAGTGCCAACATTAAATGTATAGGGTTAGAGAGAGAACTGTGCAGTTACAAAGATCCTCTCTGACCTGGCCAATGACAGCTCTCAGGCATATTGGGGGAGCTGGATGGTATACAGAGCAAAGGGCTAGTCTGTTATCAGCTAGCATGATGGCAATAATTATAAGCACATTTGATCTTTCCACTGTAATACAAGTTTAAAAGAGCCTGTTTCTCCCAGCACCAACTCTTACTCCCATAAGTGCCTCTGACACCACCAGTGTGCCTGTGCATTCTGCACCTGCTGACTCCTGCCACACAGCCTACACATGCACAGACAAGGAAAGTTAATTTGACAAGATGCCTGAAGCCAACTTGCTTCACTGGTCCAGACAATTTCACTCTGCTCAAAAAACAAGAAGAAAAAGCTGAAAAATAAGGGCTATACAGCTCCTTTTGGCACCCTCAAGAGAAAAAGAACAACCTTGCCTCTGAGACAACACTGTAAAGCAGCAGTGCTGGAGAATTGTGGTGTGGCCTTCAGCAATCAGCATCATCTGCTTCTGTCCAAGTCCCCTCTCCTGTGTAACAGAGATAATACCGAACTAAACACGGGTGCTGAGCTTCATTCAAAGATGTCCAAGGACTTGGGGTGCTTTGGATAGCAGATGCCACACAACTATGAAAGATATGCTCC
Organism: Thryothorus ludovicianus; assembly: GCA_013397245.1. Taxonomy (NCBI): domain Eukaryota; kingdom Metazoa; phylum Chordata; class Aves; order Passeriformes; family Certhiidae; genus Thryothorus; species Thryothorus ludovicianus. The sequence goes on from VZTB01002462.1 coordinate 293,413, forward strand.
TCATCTCTGACAAGTTTTCACAGTCCCAGGAAAACCAAATGGCAGCAAAGCATGGATGTGTCAGCTGGCAGGGGCGCCTGGCTGCTGCCCACTGACCAATGCCCAGTGACAGCTGAACTCAGGTCACTGGCGGAACTTACACTCTTCCTGATGGAACTCTCTCTGCTTCTTTTTAAATTTCAGAGCTTATTTCAGATAAAGGCAGAGTATACCACATACCTCCCTCAATTTTGAATGTTTCAGGAAGTGTTAAGTGTGATCTTCAGTTGTTTATTGGGATAGTGAAACACAGCTAATAATGTCACAGAGCTAATAATGTCACCTTTAAACCAGTAACGTGCTTGAGCATTTATATCTCTGCTGTGAAGGAGGGTACCAGTGAAGAACAAGCACCAAGGCATTCATCATGATTAATTGTATGTTGTTGCTAATCCAGCTAGAGCTTCACAAAAGAGAGCACCTACTCACAAGCCATCACATGGAGGGACAGGTTTCACTGTATCAATCTGATTATACAAAACAATCCCTAGGGAAAAACTTCAGCTGCTGAGGTGCAACACCAGAGTCTGGAAAGCACGAGAGCAGTTTTTTGATCCGACCGTGCTCCCATAATGCAGCCTACAGTGTCAGCTCTGCACAGCACCCCTGGCCCAGGCCTGGGCTCTGTGACAAGAAAACGTAGTCACGGAAAATGAGAACTGGAGCTATTCCCCTCAGGCACTCTACGCACAGTTGGAAAACAAGGTTTAATATTCAGCAGAAAAACAAAGCATAGCAAATTAATTCAGCAAACAGAGATTCTCCAAATGAGCTGAACTAATGCAATTTTCTCCCTCCCCAAAAATCAAGCTTTTTAGCCCATCAGTGTCAACAGTGAGAAGCAAAAGACATCGATGTGTCAGTGTCGTGCAAACTCAATTTTTCATTAAAACATTTTGACAGACAACTCCCGATGAGCTCAACTTCTACATGAGCTATAATTGCTTAAAAGAAGAAGCTATTTTGGCATGTTAGAAAGCTGTATAAAAATAAAAAGTAAACTCTTGCTTATTGATTGTACTGCTGTAATTACAATGGGACTCTCTTCCACTATGCATCATAACAGAAGTGGCTTGTGAACAGTGGTGCATTTTCCCCCCATGCTTTCTACATTTATGGCAAAGATGCCACATACATGCACATAATCAGCTTGAGAGATCTTAAAGCATTGAAAGAACAACTGCTCTAATCAGAAACCTTGTAAGACTAGCTCCAAAATAGACCAAATATTTACTTTGCTTCATGAGCAGAAGTGTTAAGCTTTTGAAAATAGTAGGAAAGTATCATAAATATCCAATGAAAAGACAATATGAATTTTAAATAAAACCCCAGTGGAAACCAAGAGGCCACAGAATTGTGGCAGAAAGTCACACGTTTTTAGAAGAAATACCACCTCTGCCACACAGTATTTATTGAGTAGATCTGGCTTTTGTATAACTTATGAACTATGCAAATCCATGCACAGAAAAGCATATAAATGTAAAGATTATTTCAGCTGGAAATCTGTAGGATGGGATGACCTACACACTGTTTCCCAGTGTGTGATCTGAATTGAAGGAATCAACACTTTTCTGGGGAAAAAGGAAGAAATTGGACCGTGTGTCCTTTTAACAGTGCTGCTAAGGGAAGGCATTGGTGATGGCACCATTTGGGCTGTTTGTATCTGCCAGCTTGTGACAGAATGGAACCTCCCAGACCACTTTTCACAGGTCACCAATCACCTAGTACTAACTGCATTTGACCATGCCATCCTCAGCAAGATTTGAATGGATAATCCTGAAGTGCTCTGCAATGACTATCTGCAGAAAGAAGACTGAATCAAAAGAAAGCAGCAGCATGGGTTGAAATGTGAAGAACTAAAGTTACAACAAGAAATCTACAGCCGTGCTTCTGGTAATATATACACCATAGTCCCCATATACTAATGACAAGAGGTGTTTGGGGGAGCACAGGAGAAGATGCTTTCCTTTGATGTGGTTTACTGAAGTCACTGACAGCAGGGACTGACAGCATCCTGCTGCCTCGCTCCAGCCAGGGTCCGACGCACAAGCTGCCATGGAAACAGCAGAGATTTTCTCTTCCATTGCATCAGTGCACTGAATGTAAAACTGTGCAGCTCTCCAGACTGCTCATACGGTGACGAATGAGGAGCGGAGCAGACACAGCCCACACGGGGACTACTGCAGCAGGGCTGGACGCTGTAACTGACCTGGCAGAGCCCCTCACACACGGACACATTCGGGCCCCTTGTCCATCCCACCACAGGCACTGGGTGAAGCCCAGTAACCAAACCTCAGGAATGCTCAGAAGCAAATCTGTGTCTCTGCTGCCATCCAAAATAATCCAACAAACCACTTGAATCAACAAATTCCAGAAGTAAGTTTAGTTTCAACAACTTTGATTTTGTCAGGTCTTCTTTTGGGGGTTAGCTGCCACACCCTGAATTTCACTTTGAAAATTCAGGCCATTTCTGGCCATCAATTAATCATTCTCATGCAGGACAAAACTACATTGAACCTTGTGGGGTTCTTATTAAAAAAAAAAAACATTGAGAAAGTGACTGAGATCTTAAATCTTCCATTAACATTGCGTTGAGTCTCCAATTTGTAACATTATTCAAGGATAGTTATTCAAGCCAGTTTAGAAGCAGCACATAAGAATCTTAGTATTACACTGTGGTCTGTGCCTGACTTGGCACAGAAAACGGCATCTCTCTCCCCATGTGATGCTGAACCGAAGATTTGTAAATGCAGTCCTTGAAGAGGAAGCTCACTTTCTTCTGGAACATGAAATATAAGGCACTTCCAGACAAAAAAATGCCAGACAATGGTCAATCACCAATCTATTACCACACAGGAATTTGTGGCCCCCCAAATCTTGATAAAGTGAAGACCTGCTTAGGACTGTACCCAAATCACTTCAAACCAAATCCACGACCCCAAATGAACTCACATTCACACTTTCCAAAGCTAGGAATTGGACAATATTCTCAAAGCCCATCATCCTGCTCAGGAGCTGGAGTCACAGAGCTGCCCACCTCCCAGCCCAACTGCTTCAATGCAAAACAGTGGAGGAAAGGACTATCCAGCCACCTCTTCCCAGCACCACTGGCATGTGACAGTGAGCCTTTCAATGCAACAGGGTTAAAAAGGCCATGCCTGGGTCTGGCAAAAATTACTTTAAAAAACACTGAGCAGAGGTAAAAAGACAAGTCACTCCTCATGAGTGTTTCCTCCTTTGCTACAAAATGCAGCAACTGCTACCTAACTGCTCTGAAGCATTAAATTAGATATATTATTTATTGAAATGAAATACAGATGCATAAATATTAAGCAGATTAACAACTTGGGATGTACTTGCTGGATGCTCAATCAGGGTTTTGGCATTGCTACTGCTATCTTTAAATATCTGAATAATGATGAGAATTATATCACCTCAAACACTCAGGGAAGACTGTGTTGTTCTCTGGGTCTCACTTTTTAAAAGCAAAATAGATTTTTCCACCCCACTAACAAATCTTTAGCAGGGAGCAAACTCTGCTGTTGAAGGGGGAAAAAAATCATCTGCTGCATTCCTGATCTTATTCTGCATACAGGGGAAGAAAACAAAAAACCCAGTCCAATTTCAAGTGACTATTTTCTGCTTAAAACGGTAAAGTCTGAATTTGTTCTTTGATGTAGACCCCCACAGCCGAGGGAAGATTTGTGTCCACATCCTTGTGAAAGGGCAGAAAGGTATTTGTAGTGAAAAGGAAGACATATGGGTGGTAATACAAGACTTTTACACTGTGGACTTCTTGATTCAATCTGAGCTTCATCAAACCATTATCAACTGCAAGCAAAATAAGATGAAACTAAGTAGGACAAACTTGAGAATATTATTACTTAATAAGAAATGCAGTGTACTAACATTTTCTATTTTTTTTGCAAAGCTTCATAAGGATGTTCCTAACATCTCCCACAGTAGTGAAGATACTTGAAGCCATGCAGGAAATAGCTTATAAGTTATCTCCAGCATGAGACACAATTTGGGGTTTGTTCCCTGCAGGGAAGCTGTAGCACTGGCACCAAATCTCCACCATTACCTTTCCTAAAGAATTCATGAGTGAAACTATCCAGCATATCTCTTCTTTCTATTTTGAAGGGCTTCTGTGGCTTAGCTAAAATAAATTATGCAGTTTATACTTGCTCACAAAACCAAATGTTTTTCTCAAAACAACAACAACGTGGGGCTTCAAGCATTCTTTTTCTACCTTTTTTTCAAGCATTCCTCTATGTATGTAATACTGTGACATCTAATACAGTGTGACAGGTCATTTCATGCATCATTTAATTCTTTGCACTGCAAAGAGCCCTACCATAATAAAGATAAGACAAGATCACTCTTGTCTCCAAATGCTGTTGAAGATGCAAAGCAGAGAAGTTTATAAATTATAGGAAAGACAAGAAACCCTATCCACCAACATCAAAAGATTATATTTGTTTCTCTTCTTCTCCTTGTGATAATGTCACCTTGCAATTTCTAGGATTATTTTTACGCATAAAAATATATAAGAAAAAAAAAACTTAGAAAAAAAAGGCAAAGACACAGAAAAACCCACCAAAGTTTCCACTCTGGATGAAAAGATACCACTAAAAAAGAAAATGAAATTTATTTTTTTATTTCAGAACAGAGTGAAAGTAGAGGCTTTGAGAAGATTTGTCAGAGAGGAAAAGAATGTAGATTTAATTATTTTTGATACCTCTAAACCCATTTTCTTCACATTGCTTTTTAATACCTTTTAAATACAAAAAAAAAAAAAATTGGTTTATGACCACAAATACATACAAGATCACCAGTGTTGGAAACACCTTGGTTTAGCCCACAAAGAGACATTGAAGAATTTATGCACTGTGAGGCTTTCTCTACTAACTCTGGGAAGGAGTTCCAGACAAAAAGCTGTCCACCCACACCACAGTTAAACATTCTGCAAAGGATGGATGCAATTTTCTTAGTGAGGTGATAACATTTGGGCAGTTAGCAATTATTGAAGAAACGTTTTTCAAGTACTCTACTTCACTCTCTGGTGTGTCAGTGAGCAGTACTAAAATGAAAAATATTGCATAAAATTTAAAATCTGAGCATTAATCAAAACAGATTGGATATTGTCTGACAAAGGTTATCTTCATTTGGCAATTCATTTATTCAAATATGCTAAATTATGCTGATAGGGAAGTTTACATAACATAGGAATCACAGAGGTTCTTTAGGTGAGGCACTCAAGTACTTTGAGAGCAGCTATTGCTAGAACAAAAAACCCAAACCTCACAGATTGCCCACTATGCATGCATTAAAAATGCACATGATTCTCATAACATGATCGTCACTACAGGACTTGTTAACATTTTCATGCACTGAAACTATCATTTCTTATGCCAAGATTAACTGGTGCTTTCCCTTTGGCAAAGAAAATGTTCCGAATCAAACAGTAGTTATGAGTTCTGCCACGACTCAATTACAGTCCTCATCATGGATGAAGTTACTTACTTCAGCATCAATCTTATGATTTATTCAATGGTTCCATTGCTGTTAGCTCTGAACTTTTTAGTAATGATATTGCTAAAGACAAAAAAAATTGTAACAGCTTAGAAAAAAAGTAATTTTCCTTCTTCATATAAAGAGATATAAATTCCGCCTCCCCACTCCTAAAGTTTTCCTTCCAAATTCCTGCTAATAATAAATCAAAGAAGACATTGCAGTAAACATGTGGCAGTTAATAAAAACAATGTCACATCAGCTTTGTTTTCAAATCTCAGCCTCAAACTGCTGTCGGATTCAACTCTGGCATTTAATGCAGCTAAAGCACAAATAGGGCTCTGCTGTTCTAACCCCCTATTTTATAATATTAGTTGAAAATTTTCCAGAGGGAATCATAGGCATCCTAGCTCTGCAGAACCCCCATGAACTTTGCTTGAGCAGAAATGGCTAAAAATGAGTCCTGCCAGAGACACTGATTTTAAAGACTTTTATGTCTTGACACCTAACCAGTATTTTTCCTAATTCAAGGGGAGGATAGGGAAGACCTACCTGTGGACTGGAAATCAGAAACTCTACAAAGAAGGGTATTGCTTACTTTTGGTACTCTATGATACAATCTTCTCTCCAGGGGGCTGTGTAAGAGACAACTGAAGACACAGCTCACAACACAGAATAACCCAGCAAGAACACAAGGCACTCTCGCCTGCCTCTCCTGCCAGCAGACAACACAAAAGGCCAACCCTGGCCCTGCAATGCCAACTTGCTGTTATATTCACTGAGAAAGGACAGGACAGAATAAAAAGAGCAGACACTGCATCCTTTGGCTACAGCTTGGTGGCTGTTCCAACATGTGAACACGTCAAATGAGGGAGAGCGGGCTGCCTCCGGAATATTCAACAGCTACTCTAACCCCTTCTTATATCACTGCCCTATGATATCTGTGTCTACACATGGGTGGATTTTCTTCCTTTCAAATGCAGAAATCATTCCCTCCAAAACGTAAATAGTAAATAATTCTTTTGCATGACACACGTAATTTTTTCTCATGGATTTTGTTCGTTTAGCTCTGTTTTCATGGTGTGGAGGGAAAACATCTAGCACAGGTAATAACACCATAAACATACTAAATTTTATTAAGCAGGAACAACTGGTTCTACAACATGGTTTTGACTTCAACTCTACCTTACTTTCCCAACCAATGGCTTCTGTATTAGTATACTTTGATTGTAGAATATTGTTTGAATTAAGAAAAAACTGTTAAACACCTATACATCTCAGATATACAGGAGTGGTTAGCCAGAATATCTTTTTCACTACATTTCTCAAGTTAATGTTTGATGCCAAAAATGGAATTAGTAAATACATAACAATGTTACAACAGTTGATTTTTTTTATTGTAGAATGGCAGTTGAGAGACAGATGTAGTACTTGGTTGTAGTTCACATGGATTTAATTACTGAAACAGAGTAACATACTAAGAACAACACATAAATAACATGAGTTTTAAGCACCTAGAATTATAATATAATTCACATAGATCACATTAAAATTATTTACCTTCATTCCATGATGGAATGAAAGTAATTTTACACACAGATGGGATATACATTTAATGGTTTTCTAAATAAACTGGGATCATTGTTTTAGGATGCTTAAATTCTTTTCCCATTCCAGCTTTTATAAAAACACTCAGGATTCTCAGAAATATGACTTGGACTTTAGATACAAAGGAATTACAGGTTAGCATGCCTGACTTGTACCCTTATGCTGTTAAATCTTATTAGTGCCAACTCTGACACCAATGTTTAATGGTGAATCGTTACCAAAAGAGTATAAGCGGGTTTCACTTTGCTATGAAATAATCTTCCTACCAGTTAAGGTCACTGAAATTTTTATTTATTCATAATTGAAGCAGATTCAGAGTCTTCCTATTCTATAATTTCCTTTTTCTAAAGTATTATCTGCCAAGTTTTTTCTGTTCAACTATAAAGCAACAAAAGTAGGTCTGAAACAGAGTTAAAAGATACCTAGCATGCTTTCTGGCATCTGGTGCTTCAGTGCACTAACTTTTTGCAGCAATATAGCTATAGGTCAATAAAAAATAGAACACAAACAAAAGTATGATAATGATTCTTGTCAATAACCTTGCACAAAGAAATGTATTTAGTACTTCCTTGTCTCATTAAGAATTCTATAACCATAAATTCTACCCTAAACTATAACCATGTAGTTCTGCAACAGTGGGTTTGGTTTCTGTAACTTTTTTTTCCCTACTCACATAGCAAGAAAACAACAACTTACTGAGGAAACTTACTCCAGAGTATTTTTTACTTTATGTTCCTCCCACCTCAGCAACCTCCTGTACCACTTATCCATCCTGGCTTGATCTTCCATCCAGCTGCCAGATTCTGCCCCTAAGCCTCCACTACCTCCCTCCTTCATTTGTGTAGCTGTCCAAGGACTTGGGGATATGCAGCTCTCAAGGAGTAAATGCTGTTTGCATTGAAATATGGTGCCACATTGCACTCTTTTTCCCCACATGAAAAGTAGATAAGCAGCTTAGAAGTCTTCCATCTGAAACCTTTCCTGGGGAAGGAGAGGAGCACAATAACCATGAGTCCTTTCAAACTGAAAGCCAAATGTGGTATTTCACTCACACCAGTGCTGCAGTGGACAAGTGCTCCCTCCTGGACTGCAGCTGTGAGGTGGAAGATGGTGCTGTGACAGGAAATGGTAGGTGGAGAAAACACTCCTGCAGCACCAAAGGTGCAGCCACTCCAGCATCAGTCACAGGGAAAGAGAAGTGACTTGGGCTGCCTGTGGCCAACATCAGGCAGCCAAAAAAATGTGTCTGGGCTCTGAGCCCAGTGCTGCTGTACACTCTTACTCAAATTGTGAGGCTTATGATGCTATTAGCCTTTGTCTATTAGAAGAGGAGATTGGCACAAATAAATAAGCAAAAACTTTTCTTTTAGTATCTGTCCCTTTAATTAGCTGAACACCATAAATAGATGCTTCATGTTTAAACATCTTGTTTATTGACTTCTGGGGGACTTTGTTCTTAACCTGCTAACAGAGGGCAGATAAAGATGTTTAAGCTACAACCTAGCTTTGACAAACATTTTTCATTTTGACCAGCTCCTCAAGACAAAAAGTTTTTATATGTTTCAGATAGATTGAGTAATGAGCTTTTCAGTAAGTTTCAGTAACTCTTCAGAGCAATTCAGTTACTCTCCTCTCTTGCCACTTGCTTTCTACAAACCGAACAGTTTCTTACTCTGACATGATGTCACTTTTTTATTAAGATGCAAAGACCAAATGTGAATCCTTCTATTAATACATAAACCCTGCAATTTACAAAAAGCCAAAGAACACTCTTTTGAAGTAAAATGCTTCTCTAAGGACATATGCACATAATTCTCACCTGCATAGGCATGCTTGGCTAATGGGAAATAGATGCATGCATGCACACATACACTGCAAAAAAATCAAACTTCAAATATGAACAAGGATGAGTCAACAGAAAATTTCTTCACTCAACCACAGTTGAATGCTGGGTCTATTCATGTTTTCCTAATAAAAACTAAATGCAAAAGGTATACTGTGAACTACTCTTCACAATTTTTAATACAGAGCATTCCTTTAGAAGCAATGTTTTATGTTCTAGATAAATGGGACTAACTAAGAAAGTAAAGAAATCCTCTGAAATAAGAAGTGTTGACAGATTTTTTCATTACTTACTTTACCACAAGTCAAAGTGAGTGAGCAGGATAAGGAACATAATGCTAACAACTTCATTAAAAAAAAAAACAAACAAATAAAAGCAACACTAGTGAAAAATCAACAGGAATTAGATCCTTATTCTCCATCTAAAATGTGTCACAACACTAGTTGTCTGAAGCACAAAGGCAGGAAACACAAGACTGCATAAATCCGTTATTTAACCAAGGTGGTGGGGCAACAGAATCCTTATACCTGGAATCAGCTCAGCAAGCTACAGTTCTGCATTTCTCACCCACCAGTAAGACACTCATAAGAAAATTAGTAATGGCTGAATAACTGGATAAAGAAATTAAAAAAAAATATATATTCTCTGCAAGCCCTCTTCAGTTTTGTAGCAATATCAAGTGGCCTCTATTAGTGCTAGTAAGTATGCATGAAAAGAAACAAGACCCGACAGCCCGGAGATCAGCAGCTCCGGCTCCACGCTGGCCCCTGCACCTGCTTCAGCTCAGCAGTGCACAAGAGCTCTGCGGGAGCAGGGCGGGAGAGGAGGGTGGAAGGCCATCAATAATTCATGGCTGAACAGCCAGACGGAAGGCGAAGGGACTGCACACGGCATGGTGACTTCAAAGCTGCCGTTCTTGAGAGTGTTCAAGGCTGTTAATGCGAGCATGGCCAGCAGGTATTTACTGGTGTCTTCCAGCACGCAAATGAGCTGCTGGAAGGGGCTTACTCTAGACTGCATCCCAGACCTGAGCAGCTCTCCAACATGCTTGCTGAGATGGACCAGTCTCTACCAGAAATTCAACACCAATTTGCCTTCTTTTCACATTCAGAAATCAAGTTCATAACCAGAGACATCTGACTGCTTTCTCGCATTTATTATTGTTATCAGAATTAGGCTTCTGATATATAAGCTACTGAAAGGTTTCCAGGTCAGGCAACTAATGCTGCAAAATAGACAAAAAACAAAGTAATCATAGATCTTTAGTCTCTGCTCATAAACCTTATTCAGACAACAGATCAGCCACCAACTTCCACGTATCATTTGTCTGGTCACTTTTGTTACTATCCTGGATCCACACAGTAACAGTCTTTTCAATGTAATATCAACTTCAATAGACCTGGATGCAAAGATTTGTGTCACTCAATCACTGCACTGTCAGCCTCTGAATTTCAGGTCATCCAGAGGGTTTAATACTCATCTTCCTGGTATTAGCTGTTTCCCATCTTGTTTAGATTTCTTTCCTTCCTACTACCCTGTTACTAGCAACATGTGACCGTCACAAGCATTTTGCCTTTGCTTTCCAGATGCAGTAAGAGAAGAATTTGGACTCTCTTACTTCAGAACATGCAAATCCTCTTTACTGGTTCCCTGGACTTCAGAGGAGGTTACTTCCCACTTCACTGCATCTTTACCCCCAGGTACCTCAGACTCCTCATCTCCTTTGTCACCCTGCTCCCCACCACACACCTGTTCCTCTGAAAGTACAAGAACTTGTCACTCTCTAGTCCCAAGCTTGGAGAGCTCTCTGAGCAGTACCAAATATACTCAGGAGAGACAACACACACACAAGGGAGACCTTATGCACAACCCAGATATATGGGAACAGCTCCTGCTAAAACTTGCAGCCAACTTGGAGATGCAACCTGAGAGAGGCTGCGCTTCTGTTACTCACCAGACTACCTAACGTGTCTTTCCTCTCTCAGCAGTCTACAGTGCACTCAGTTTAAGACAAGCACCAGTTACTGGGATGCCTCCATTCCAGTTCAGGGCTATTTGTTCTTGCCTCTGCTTCAGAGATTGCTGCCCTTGCCAAGGTTCCAACACAACTGGTTGTGAATTAGAACACAGGAAAAGCTCTACTTGGTTGTAGTGCACAGAGTTGGAAGACAACTGCTTATAAATATCTGAGGTGCAGGGGAGAGCAAATTCTTGAACAGAAAGACAAACAGCCGAGAGTTCATTATTTAAAATGCTGAAAAACTCACAGGAATCTTTTCCTCAACTTCAGACAACAGCAAAAGTTACATTGTTTTCAATATGAACAATATATGCTTCATACTTTAATCACAAATGAAAAATGAACTATCACCTTGATAGGTAAGTGCCACTGGGTACCTCCAAGTGAATGTTGGCTTATCTTTAAGGGAACCATACTAAAGGCTTCAAGCACTGCAGGAATCCATATTTGCAGTTTTACTCAATATCTTATGAAATACCAATTCACACAGCACAAACACAGGTATGCACTCCACATTCGCCCGCACTTTTCACAGCACTTTTTCACGTGGCAGATTTAAGAACAAGTGACATATCCAACAGTTCCTCCCTGTTATTAGAAATTAAACTGCTCAGTTACCATATGGTATCTTTCAGTCGTTCTGATTCTGAGTTTTCATATTTATGGGAATTTCAATAGGCATTGGGCCATGAAGTTTTTCTCCATAAAATACCATAACATATTTTAACTTGTTATTCCTTTATTATTAAAAAACTCCTCTTGATGATAATAATCTCAGGTTTTCCATATATTTTTACATTCACAGCTCCAAGTATTTTCTGATCATTTTAGTTGATAAGTTTGCATTTCATTAGTGTTTATGAACATTTCCATGAAAGTGCAATAACTCATATCACTGAAGTTGCGAGCAGTTTGTTCACTTCTCACGGTACTGATCCTACATATGTCAGTCTCAGATATATAGAAAATTTCAAATCACTTCTGCACCAAGTTATTGAGAAAATACTGACAAATTATTGAGTGTATATTTACAGTATGCTGAGTATTACCTAGCTGAACAGAACAGTTAAAGGAACTGTGATGAGTAGGAGGCAGGAATGCATTCATGCCAAACCACTGAACTAGACTGGTTGCCACTGCCAACAGCTATGCTCTGGCTGATGAAAGTCTTTGAGCAACAACAATTGCTACATGCTCTGCACAAAGAAGTACAGAAATGAATTATCCACAACTAGTATTATTCTGAATTGATGCTGGATTTTTCTTTTCTACAGCCTGCCTCAGATCTCTTGTTTTATTTAAAACTAATGATGTTTCAGTCATTCAAAAATGTAACGTGTAACCTGGTGCATTTGCTTCATCTGAATGATGCTAAAGGCAACTTTTGGCATGCCCCAGTTGCTGAGCTCAAAACAATTTTTTTAGAGATGTATGCATGAACAGGGGCTTGCTGCTATATAACTCTGTCCTAAATGGAAATATCAAAAAAGCCTATCTTTTTAGACTGAGACCTCTGGGAACTGAAAACTAAACTAGCATAACATATCCTTCTCTCCCCTTCTTTGAGGTGAGACACCTGGTCAGTGGCTGCAGATATTGGCAGAGGTGAGCAGTGGGATGCAGGAAGAGACCTTGCATCACAAATTTGGGACAATATATTTCAAAGCCTGCACTTGGCCTCCTATACTTGTAATTCCTATCCTTGTTGTTGTTGCTTTATCTGCTCATTCTCTATCAGAATTTCCTCCTGTGGAAAGTAAAATGAGAAATCTCTCTCTTTCCTGCCATTTGTTTAACCAATCAGCCTCAGCAGGTGAGGTCAAGTGGAGAGAGAGTTTCTGCAAGCTCCCCCCCATGGCCTGCTTTGCCCTCCACCGCTGGTCAAATGGGGCTCTGCAAGCAGCAGCTGGACTTGAGATGCTGTCTCTAAAAGCATGCTGTTGAGGGATCAACCTTATGCTCCATTTTCTTGCACTGTCTCAGGTCAATCTGGCCTTTTAAACCAGTAGCAGCCCTTCTATAAGTTTTTATTTTTCTCAATAAGGATTTCAAGGAATTGTAGAAACATGTGACTTGGATTTTTTTCTCTTTTAAAACAGAAATTTAGGAAAACCATGTTCTGTCTTTTCAGCTTTATTTGTCTGCACAATTTTTAAAATAACTTGTGACTATGCATGTTAGAGGATGGTGTTTCTTACAAACTTTAAGTGCCTATATTAAACTAAATCGCATTTATGAATTAAGTCTTATCATCACCAAAGCATAAGCAAGCTATAAATGTAACACCAACTGCTATTACTATTAGTTCTGGGAGTCCAAAACTTAGTCAGGGACATTTCTAACTGCAACTGACATGAATCTTTGGTTTTTGCTCCAATTAACTGAATGAGCAGTGAGCATAAAACTGTATTTTAGAAGAGAAAAATTGCCTTACAAACCTATTCCTTACCTGGCTGGCAATGGTTCAGTGACCTTCACAGCTGGGTGAAGAGTTACAGAAAAGCAAACCCCAAGAAGAAGGAGAGCCTCCCTGACTCAGACATAGGCCAGGGAATTAAACCTGGTGTTTGCTTCAAGTCACAGACAGCAATCAGAGATGAAGAGGAAAATTATTTGCTCATCTTCTCCTGGATTTCAAAGATGCTTCCCCAACACAATTAAAATTGAATGCCCAAATATCACTCACACAGGTAAAAGCTGCTGCAAGCTCTCGGCTTTCACCATCCCTGCTCCTTCCTTGCCTCAGCCAGCCTCAGGGAGTGGGACAGGCCACCACCATTCCAGCAGCTCCCCAAGATGGGTGGCTTTTTGCCAGTGAGTATTTCCAGCCTCTTAAAAAGAAAAGCACTTTTTCCTGGATAAGGTGGGCCCCAGTTCTTGTCTCAGGCAAACTGTGGGGATAGGCTGTGCCTCCTCAGTCCTGTTTGAACGTGCAGCATGTATTAATGCAGATGAATCAAGTCTGACTCACCCATCCATGCATGTGGGACAGCTAATGGAAACAGATGCAGCTTCCTGCACACACAAGGCACATAAAATGACTCTTGTACAGCCGAGCTAAGTATCTTTAATTAGAAACACCTCCATTACAGGCTTTAAAAGGAAAATTCAATTTGCACCTAATTTGAAAGCTTTTTACAATCTTTAATTAGTGGCAACTATCTTAGCTAATAAAACTAAATACCTTCTGCACATGCTATTACCTAAGAGGACATGAGGTGCAGCTGCTCAGGCAATCAGCCTTTCACAAGAGCACTCTGAAGAGAGCAACAGTGAGGAAACCTGGAGCTCTCCAAGGGCCCATGCTACTACCACTGCAGCAGCTTCTTGCAGGGGGCCTGAAGAAGCTGCTGCAGAGTCCCCAGAGCACTCTGCTCCCCACAGCTCCTTTGACAGGCTCTTCCAAGAAGTGAAGAAATGTCATTTCTCTTAGAAGGAGTGTCCCAGCTCAAAGAGGCAGGTTGCCTTAGCCATAGCTCTGTATGGGAAAGGAAAAGCTGATGCATTGCCTTGTCCTGTCTTCATCCCACCATGCTGAGCAGCTGCTCAGTTTCCAAGCTCATCATCTTCCCTGTGCAAAGAGGAACATTTGCAGATAGTGTGGAGCTGCTACAGCAGTTTAGGATATCAGTGCCCTCAGCTGTGTGTATGATATGACAGGATTTGCAAATTCCCCTCAGAAAAGTCTACAGAAGCAGATCAGACTGCAGATTGTATTCTTATGTCTTAGAGCAAATACCACTTCAGAATAGCTTTAATCTACCTGGCTGGGCTCTGAAGAGCTGCAGCTAAGGCTGAGACTGCAAACTCTTTCCAGTCCCTTGTGCAGAGGGTAACACACAGAGTAGTAATACCTGAAGCCACTCTAGCAAGGTTCCCTTCAAGCTCAGGCTACGGCAAGGTGAGGGTGCAAGACATGCAGCGGACACTTGCAGACAGCACTTTTGTTTGTTCATCTTCTGCTCCTCCTCTAGATCTGACCTCCAGCACTGCAGTGGTGTTTTCCAGAGAGATAACAGTTCACCAGCTAAAACCCCTACCTCTCCTCTTGTCCAGCAGGGAACCACCTGCAATCAGAGTGTGGCAGGTGTGGATGACAGCATTCCTCTTGTGCGGGTGACTCTGGAAACACCAGCGTCTAAGCAGTGGGTCATGGCAGTCAGGTAACTTCGGTCCCCAAGTGGCACAACGCCCGAATTTATTAACTTGAAAGCCTCAGAAGGCTAGGTAGATTGAAGTAGAGCATGTGTTCTGCACTGTGGGACCCTCCACTTATCTTCTCCCTCAGGAGAAAACCTACCAGCTGAGAGCAGACTCACAAAAAACTCAAAACATGCCACATCTCTAGGATCTTCTTGTATCAAAGAGGGCACATCTCTTCTGCACAGTGATTGGAAAAAAACCAAATGCCTCGCTGTTCTCAGTGTCCCTTTAGAGCCTCCAGCCACATGAACTTCGAGCTGCACAACTTCAGCAATTCTCTCAAGTACAAGTCTTTAATTGAGCAATATGTTCAGTTCATAAAAAAAAAAAGCCTGCATTAGCAAAAATCAAGTATTTGCCTTGGAACTCCCATTTCAGAGGATTACTCATTTTCTTTAGCTGTGCATTTTGTGGGGAATATATGAACTGCCTTTGTCAAAGATCTGGCAGCAGAGTCTACGACAGTGTTCTGAGAAGCAACTTCTTATCTGATTACAGCAAGACTGCTGGTCACATCTCTTCCCTGACAGCTCAGATGATGAAAAAAGTGCTGTATTTTGTTCTGTATTTTGTTTTTGTTGCCATTTCATTGTCACTATTCCATACCTGTCAGCTTCTTCCCACTCTAAACAGTTTAGGGTTTTGGTTTTTTTACTTTAAGTGTTCCTTTTAACACTGAGAGCAAAGGAAGTAGATACATATGCATTATATTATCCTGAACACTTGTTTTATTCAACACTTAGATAACAGGCACTTCCTCATTCAAAACAGCATTTGAAAATTGCATGCTTATTTTAAAAGATACTTCAAACTATTGAAGAGTGCACTAAAACAGAGGTTACTATCAAACTCTGGTCCATTTAACAATAGCATATATTTTAACTACTTAAAAACACAATGGAAAACTGTAGAGTTAAAGAAAGACCTTTGAAAAATCTATACACATTTGCACAAAAGTACAGACAATTTAAAAAGCACTCAACCTCTTGTAGCCACACTGACCTGAGAAAGCATATTTTCTGAATATATTACTACGCCAGAGAAAAGCAAATAAAATCAAAATCAAGTTCTTGTTCTCTGCCAGAATTTTACCCAGAGTCTCTCAACAAGACCTGGAAAGCCTAAAGCCAAACCATACTTCCTTTTCAATGCAGGTGAAAGACAGCTGGTTCTACCAGGGTTTCTTCTGCCCTTCAGTTACAAGAACTGAACCATGCACACCTACATAACAATGATTTCTCAAGGTCTCAGGAACAAAACAAAAATCACACCAAATTTACTCATTGTTCAGTAGCACTTTCTCTCTCCTTGGCACTGTTTTGATTACTAATCATTGATCACTGATCATTGATCACTGTAAATGATCATTACCCTTCTCCATTTTCTGTGCTACACTCACTAATCATAAATAACAGAACAAATGTGTGAGCACACAGTTTAAGGAGGGCTGCCCTGTTTCATTTTGTTATCAGCATAAATTCCAGCATTGCATTTTTCCTGGAGACCTCCTACCCCAAAAGGAGTGCCCTGGCATTCCTGATTAAAATTTTGTTATGACTTTAAGAAATAAGTGCACTAATTTAAGCTAATAAAACCTATTTCCTCTCCACGTTAATCTACGCTGTGTCCTTTGCCACAGTACTGGAGACTTGAACATCAGCAGTGGTTTATGAGCAGCAATAAGCCATGCTGCAGACCAGATCCAAGTTATGTTGGCAGATCAGTTTGGAAGCCTGGGCTGGAATAAAACTGCGGCACAAGGAAGGCACACTGCCAGAGCTGTGTACATGTAAGCTTGTTTACATGCCTGTTAATGGCCAGGATGGGGAGGGGGTCCAAGACTGAAATTGCACAGGAAATTTCTAAAAATCAGAATCAAGATTTATTGCCAGGGCTATGAAGGAAACTTTGTGCATAGGCTGCCTACACTGTGTCTGACTTGGGGCTCTTAGTCACATTTCCATGAATAACATCAAATGCAACTTACATGGAACAGTATCTGTGTCACTGGGCTTATTCAAAGAGTGTAAGCAACCCTCTCCTCACCAAGTCATTCACAATGACTGTAGCATTTGCAAAACCTGCAGTTTCAGACACTGCAGGAGGCATCAAAAAGGTATCAGGATGTACAGTATTATCATCCTTTAACTGCTGCGCCTAAATAAAAATAAACTATGGGGGAAGTGCAGGGAAAAGTGCAGCAGAGGCCCAAGCTGTTCTGCACAGCATGCTCCTCCCTGATCTATAGTATTCTCCAAGATCACTTACAGACCTTTTCTACTGATACGGAAAATTCACTTTTATTAATGAGCCCCAAACACACATCAGCAGTAAACAGAATAAAAGATCTCACTGGGAAGTAACCAAATGAGAAGAGCATGGCGAGAGTGAGGCAGGCACTGGCAAAGAAGGTAAAGGCTGCCCTGGGATCTCACTACCCCATGGCTTCAGGCAAGGCTGCAGAAAGCCTGGGAACAAAGGTGAGAGGCCAGGCTCTCAATAAGGTAAAGGTCAGTGGGTGCTGAAGGTGTGGTGTGGGCCCAGGTACGAAACCATCAGTCCAGAAAAAGACTCAGACACACTAACACGGATACTGAGACTGCCTTGGTACCCACATGTCGCAGGGGAGGCAAGCTGCCTGGAAATGCAGAGCACTTAAATTTTTTAATCTCTGACAAGCAGACAGTGCTCAGTCCCAGTGACTTGTCTGGTGGGACCTATCTGCTTCGGCTCCTCCAAATTTCTGCTTCTGACTAAAATCTTATCTTCTTTCTCTGAAACGCAGTCCCAAGGCAGGTGACTCTTCCTCACCTTTAGAACAGATTACTTGTCAATCTATTTTAACTCAACCTATTTTAGTAACTCCAGTGCCACAGTTACTGTGCAGTATGAATCTGAAGTAATAGCCTTGCTCTGCCCCACATATGAATGTACCTATCTGACACAGGATTTTCTATTTACTTTTAACCACAGACCAGGATTCAGCTTGGCTCTGCAAGATCCTAGCAGGGGGTGATGGGAGGACAAGCAAATGTGTGAAAAGATTATACCAGCAGTCTTTTAGTGATGACAGCGCTCAGCTGCATAGCTTCTTCAAGTAATGATAACTAAGATATTTTATAATAGCTACTGTACAAGATGATTCCAAGGAATACAGCTACTACAGAGTAATCAATCCCACAGGATTAGAAGCAGTCCTCTGAGCCTAATTCCTGTTAAGGCATCTGAGAATTATTCATCATCTCACGATAACCATATTTTCTCTAATGTATTATTACTTACATGTTAATGGCACCCTTACAAGATTTAAAAGCCTAGCACAACTCAGCACCACGTTGCCATTTATTTCCTGTGTATGTACCACTTGCTGTCATCAATGTCTCTTCTCAAGCCTTTTTAGCTGTTGACCCAATTTAATACCTTCCTGGAGATTGCCATCCTAGCTGTAATTACAGTACAGAAGGACTTGACAATAAATGCATTTCTCCAGCATCTGTTAACTCTTCTCTTAGTGTATGTACCTGCCTACCAGGCATATTCCAAAAAGATACTCATTTGGAATCACAAACTCTGTGTCTTGCCTGTACAATTCACCTAAGAATAAATATTTAGATACTATGAATGAAAACCAAGCTAATGCTTTAGTTAGCATTTTGCAGTGCCATACAGGCTTAGAGAAGAATTTGGGCATTGCAGCAATTTGTGGTATGTTTCTTAATGACACTGCAACCTAGCTTTGCCTCAGTGGTGATTACAGCACAGCCATCACTCAATTTAACCTAATTTGGGTGCTCCTTCTCTGACACCTTGACACTGAGATTGCAATGAGCCCTATCTACAACATGCTAATTGTAACACACATTAGAATAAGGCAGACCATACACTATACTCACTAGCAACCTCTTAAGACTGATAGAGCTGAATGACCTTCAGGTAAAGCCTAACTCTAAAAAGTAATACATGCTTGGTGTTTGTTCACATTTCCCTGTCATTTTCCAGTATTCTTCCCTTTCTGCAACTCAGATCTGCACTGGAAGTAGTTAGTATGCTGACAACTTGCCAGATGATCCTGGTTATTTAGCATTCATAGTATCAGACCAGGAATCCCTAAATGTTAAAACTAAATAATCAAATGAACAGGCCACTGCTACTTATTGCCCACCACTCCCTACAGAAGAAACAAGGAAAGAAAATTGCTTTGAAGTTGCCC
The DNA here is from genome assembly GCA_013397245.1 of Thryothorus ludovicianus. Classification (NCBI taxonomy): domain Eukaryota; kingdom Metazoa; phylum Chordata; class Aves; order Passeriformes; family Certhiidae; genus Thryothorus; species Thryothorus ludovicianus. The sequence goes on from VZTB01002462.1 coordinate 312,850, forward strand.
TTGTGGTTTTTCTCTTCTGTGTTCTGTTTCCGTGTAGGAAGGGCATCATCTACTCTTTCTCTCCTAATGGAAAAGTATTTCCATGCCCATATGAACCTACTGGAGCTTAGAAAACAATTTGCACAATTTCCCATTAGCAGTAGTATCTCCAAAGCTGGGGCACAGAGCTGATGGGGCTGTGCTGTCCTGTGCAGGGGCAACTTTGAACGCAGGGTGAGTGTGTCCAGCCAGGCTCACACATCTCACCTGTCCACAAGCAAGCAACTGACAGAGGTGTCAATCCCAACAACAGGTGGAGGTATCCTTTGAAATCAGTACACCCAGAACAGAAGGATGCAGAGCTTCCTAGGCATCTGTAATCATTCACCAGATCTGGACGCACAGCACTCGAACGAAACTCGAGAGAGATGAGGAAAGGAAACAGGGCTGGACACCAGCAGAAGGTGATGAGAACGAGTCAGCCATGTCAATCCCCACGGCCTAGACTGAATATTATTCTCTATTAACTATTAATTAACTAACAGCTAGGAAGCACTGACCAGTAAGGAACAAACACAACAAATGAAAACTCACCAAAAGACAAAGCTTGTGTCAGTCTTGCACAAGGTTTTATATTTACCCCAAACTCCAATAGAAGACCCAAGAGCTGCTTTGCATGTTCAAATCATCACAGCTGTGTCTCTCCAGCATCACAACACCAGGACTTAGCAGTTCAGGTCACTAGGTAAGAGATATTAAGCTGCATTCAGGCACTAAAGAAAGCAATTACCACTATTCAATAAAATTTGAAACTATGTAATCCTACACAATGTGACAGGTTAATCATGCTTCAAGGCATAATATGATTGCCTAGAGGACATGGAAAGCGCCTCTTGTCCATAGTGTTTTACAAACAGTTATTGTTATCTTTCTCCAAAACAGGAAGAGAAAACTAAAATTATGTCAAATCATAGGTCGGGCACTAATTTGCACAAAAGAACTATCAGAACCTTTTAATCACTTCTATTTACTTCTTTTTACTAAAAAAGCAATTGATGGAAAAGGCTGAAGTTCTATGAAATATCAAGAGAAACTTGATAAAAAAATGTTCTAGTTTGTGGCTTCTCTATTTTTAGCTTTCACATAACCTGAGTTCGTTCACAGTCTGTTGATTAAAACTATTTACATGCAGCTTTTGTTCCACCTCACATTAAAGGACTGATTGTAGCTTTGGCACAAGTAAAAAAATATCATCCTCTGCTAAATGAACAAGCCTGACAAAACAATGAAAAATTATCAGATTTCCATAATAGTTAACAGATAAAATTCATACGGGAAACATCCCCCAAAAAATGAATTTTACTTCTCAAACATAGTATGAATAATATATGACAAAAGTGGAACAGAAAAATATGCTTGTTTCCTTATGGCAGTATCACTGCATGGATAGCAAACAGGTCTTATTTTAACCACAATAACAATATTCCATCATTTTCACAGTAATCTGAAACTTTAGGAGCAAGACTCCAATGCCAATGTTCTTTAACTATCCAGTTATTTCCTAAGTTGCCAGCCAACTCGTCACATGATACTTTTAGTTTTAAAGAAAAAAAAATCCCACCAAAACCAGACACAGTGTAAAATGTGCACAGGAGAGAGTTCTTCCAAGGCTGTTTATTAGTACCATGTCATGCAAACTGTCATAAGGTTTGCATGGATAAATCAAAGTTAAGACCAGGGATGAAATTCCTAGAAAAAAACAAGATTAATTTATCAAATTAGCTTAGAGGATTTTCATGGTGGATGTAAGTTTATGCTATTCTTCAGTCCCTTTCCATTCACTCATATGAGAGAGTACAGGAAAAATAGATCTTATGAATACCTGACTTTTGCTCATATCCTGATTAAAACCAGGTGGTTTCCCATGGTGGGTACAAAGAGCTAATACAATAGCATAAGATTTTTGGGTTTTTGTCTGTGTAGATAATCCAGGTACTTGTTCTGAAAAGAAAAAAGCACAGAACTGTCAGCTAAGCAGAGTCCAAGAGAGCAGAGGACATTTTTTAAAGTCTGCCAGCACTGAAATCTTTAACAGAAACATTCAGGTATTTTACTTTCTGGAGAGATTGCACTTGTAAGAATTCCTGTCAAAGCTCCAAGATCACATCTCTTGGGGACAGCTGACATTAAGGCTTTTTCTTCTGAGTTGCTGAAATTAGGTCATTCTTTTTACTATTGTCACCCCTTAGCAGAGCGAAGTTTCTTTTATCAAAGCCATATCTTCTCATAAATACACTTCAGAGAAAACTGTACATCAGTGTTTTTTCCATTTGGATTTTGTAGGGAAACTTGCACAACTACTGAAAATTTCCAAACAGCTGCCATATTAAAAAAAATATTTTTATCTGAGTTACTGTGCTTTGAATTTATGTATTTTTCTTCTGGAGTTCAAAATTTTAAAAAAAGTACCTAGCAGAGCAAGCTCCTCACACAATATGCACTATTCTCATTAGAAGTAGCTGGTACCACATTTTTTTTTAAAAGTGCTGAAACAGTAGAAATTATTCTACCATATTCATGGCACATCACTAGCATTTCATTGACTTACACCAAAGTACTCTAAACTTGCATCAGCACAGGTAAGCTAAAAGCCAGGACACATGCACCAGGTGGAAACTGGGATACCTGGGCTCATCATGCACTGAGATTTCTGGGATTTTTACCTGAAGTCAGCTGTGCATGAACCTGTGGCACTGTGTCCTGCTGAGCTGTACTGAGCCCTGCAGCACTGACCATATCGTGCAGCCTCAGCTTCCCACTTGGGGGTGGATGTTCAACCCTTGCTCCATTACATACCACAAACATTCCATCTCCATGGTCCCTGCACTGATTAAAAGTCATAGGTTCTGATTTAGAAACGTATGATTCTTATTTCATGATGATCAAATCCTGTTGGTTTTATTAGGATTAGTTCAGATTCTGACAAGCCTGAAGCAGCAATAAATCCAAGCACTTCTGAATTTCAATTCCACAGAAGACCAAGCTCTATCATTCCTTTTTTTCCTAAGATGGGAAAAGAGCAGGGTTTGGAGGTTTTAAAGATCTTTACAACTGAACGACTTAATTATTTTGCTGGGTAGATACTGGCTTGCCTCCTGCATAATCCCCTCAAATAACTCTAAAACATTTTGTAGCTCTTTAAAACAATTGAGCAATTTAAAAATATCATGTAAAATTTGGCATAAGAATAGAATTCAGAAACTGCCTTTTATCCTCACCATATCACTGAATTGAGGAGGCAGATTACTAATATGTTTCTCATATCAAAAAACAGGCAATCCAAAAGTAACTGGCCATTTCTTCCTTCTGTGCAACTGCAGCATTGCAGCAAATAATCTTCCATCTGGAAGCTGGTCTACCTGTACCATTTTCTTCCCATAAGTCCTGCTTTATCTTTAGAGGTACCATCACCAAGCAGAACACCCATGCTACACAGATGAGCTCTTCCAGTTCCCAGCTGATGGAGGACTCCCTCAGGGCACTACCACCAAGGAGAGCCCGAGGGAGAAATGCACAACTTCTGCACTCTGCAGCTCCTCAGGGAGAACAGGCTCTGGTCTACATAAGAACCAACAGTAAAATAAACTTCTCCATCTCCAAACTGTATGCTGTTCACTTTACAGTTCTTAGTGGTCTCCACAAAATCCTGCTCTGACTTTGTGGGATATGGAGTTAAGACTGTTAGGACTAAGGACCGAATGCACACTAGGAAGCAAATGTCTGGAAAGATTCTATGTAGGGAACATATGATTTTAGAGACTTTCCAATGGAATAATGCACTATACTTTGCACACAGTAGGCTGAACGATGGGAAAACGTTTACAGCTACACCAGGAGCCATAAGGAATTAGCAGTTGTTTTTGAGCTGCCAGCACTTAACTGAGGAGTAGGAACATTTTGGCAGAAATGGTGCTCGTTTCAGGTGAACACAGGAAAGCACAGCTTGGAAGCAATATCACTCTTCTCCAGATCAGCTCTAAAAAGGAGCTGGGAGTTTTCAGAACTGGAGATTAGGCCATAAATATGCCCATATCTTATTTAATACAATTCTTCTAGAATAAGAGCAACTATGTAAGTGACAATAGGGCCCAGAGTCCTTTTCCATCTAACCATTTCCTGCAGGGGAAGAAAGAGAAGTGCAGAGGCCAGAGGCTATAAAAGGATCAGATTCAATGCTGCTGTGCTCCTGTACCCAGGGGTTGTGGGAGACTGCCACACTGCCATAGCCCACAGGGTCCTCTCCACTTGAGACCTAGATGACCAAGGGGAACTCATGGATGACTTATCTTCCCTTTCACACAGTAAAACACAAAATGCAAGAACACAAAACGAGGGTGCAGGATCTGACCAAAAATCTATCCACTCCTGCACTCTCTAAAACACTGATCAATACACATGTCTAGACAAAAATGCATGAACTAGGTGACTGTGAATATAGAAGTTCTAAACGTATTTAGCACTCAGGCTTGAAGGATATTATTTTTTTATTTTAAAGGACTCCTTTCACTGATGGCAAAAGAGCATGTTTAAAGGCATGGCCATGACAGAGCAAGTATTATCCTTGCTTCAACTGTCCCTTGTAAAATTAATGTAATGTTACAGCTGATAGCTTCATGCTGCTTCATATTTAAGGTATGCCTTCCATCACTCAAGCCAGTTCATTAAGCTGGAGGGAGAGGGATGAGAAAAGCTAGCAAGAAAGTTAGTTTCAGAGTTTTAATTCTGCTTTTAAACCAGCGTCTTACCTTACTTCCACAGTTCACTTACAAAGCCTTCAAAAAATGCTAGATAAACTAAAGACTGTTAGTGCTTTCACATTATGCCTGACAGTGCCACTTTCATGGCTGTATAGACAATGACATTACAGACAGTGACAAATTCAAGGTAATGGTTTGTGAAGTGTCAAAAACTGCCTGTTTAACTGCCCAGTGACAAATCCATCAGTAAATTCTTCATTCAGAAAAGCATGGAAGCATAACCTTCACCACTTCTATTAAGCAGAGCATTTAAGTATGCATTTAACTTCAAACACCCGCTTATGTTGTGCATGGCTTATTTGGGGAGTAGGTGCGCATTAACAGACCTTTCAAAGAGGGGTGGTTTGCAGATGTGCTGGCTACGTAAGATCCTAAAATGCAACCGCAAAGCAAAGTAATTCAGGGCTTTTTGTCAATACCATCTCACAACACAAGCTAATGGACAGGCCCTTAAATTGCACCAGTAGAGGGAACCCAAATGCCACACAGTTCGGCTGCCTCCCTGAAGAAGCCAGGTTACTTCTAGGAACACACAGGGTTGGAGCTCCCAGGTTTTAGGCTGCACCACATCTGCTTTTACTACAACCACCTAGAAAGACACACTGTTCTTCACTACCTCATGGTCTATCATGGACATATGGACATTTCAGACTACATACATTGCATTTCTTAAAGTATTTTTTAAATGACAAATATATTCAACCTATTGTGTTTGTACAGCCTAAGCTAGCCAGGTGATATTTTCCAACTTTACTGCTTCATTCCCATTATGCCTGTCTCCTACTGTACCACATAATCTAAAGTTCACAATATGCACAATAATAATAAATACCTGAAAGGAAGGAAGACATGTAAGGACTCAATCCACAACTTTGCTGTCTTCTTTTTTTATATATATAACTGTTTGGTAGCACATTTGTACCATTTTCTCACTGTATATATTGGTTTGGGGGTGGGGGCAGTTGCCCTTGATACAGATTTTTCTGGCACAAAAGTCTTGCAAGTGGGAGTTTTTCCCCCACTGCCTGAGAATTTCTTCTGCTTAAGTGTTTTGGAAAAGCTACAGTGTGTTTCCCATGCATTTTCTGGCAGCCTACATGAATCCCTTTTCAGCATCTTGAACTGAATTTGCATGTGAAAACAGATTACCCTAAGACAATTACAATGTCAACTGATTAAGAAACTCGTGCAGTGCTAGGATTGTGGAATTTATTTAAAAAGGACAATAAGGACTTTGTTGAAAAGTGAACACACTTGAAAGACTTCAGGAAACTTGAAAATTCTTTTTTTCTTTTAGTATCATGTTCTGTGGGTGGAAGCTATTGGCTTCTCCTTAAGTTAAATTCACTCAACACACCATTTCTTTCCTGTTTAAGCATCCAGAGGGAAGTTTCACATACACTTCTTAAAAACAAGTGCATCTCTAGCTGCTCCTCCTGAAAATGCAAGCACTAATAGATAATCCAGAGTAATAATGGCAGCAGAGCCACATGAAAAAAAACACGGAGTTAGCTCCTAATAGTAACTCTGTACTCATTTTATCCACTGCTTTCATGGCTTCATTAAACACGACCAACCCTCTTTCAACCTCCAGTCCAAAATGAGAAGTCTCAGACAATTCAGCATTAATTTGTTAGAGAGTTGGCTTTATGTGCTTGATTATTTGAGTTGCTCTTTACCTCATTTTCCTGATCGCCACTAACCTTGAGACGTGGACACCAGAAGCATTAGCTTTCATAGATTTCACATTAGAAGCAGAAGTATTTGCTGGTTTCCCTATTGTCATCTCTGTCAAAATTCTGAAATTCCCTCCAACTCTGTTTCCTCTGCAAGGATAATCTGCTGCTGACACCTGTTGTCAGCTGTGAGGGTAGTTTAGCATGCAGTGAACATTACCTAGGAAAAATGCTCTGAAAACCATACTGCATACAGCTGGATTTCAGAAACTGCAACTGGGCTATGCTCTCCCCCTCTCCAAGGAAAAGAAGGGAACAAGGCTTTTAGCATAGATGCAAAACCAGCAAATTTGTCACACTTGATATCTGCACAACTCTGATTTGCTGGAGACAAAGGATGAACTCAAAGGGCTGGGAACCATGAAGTGGGAAGTTCATTCTATTGAAGCTTACATGGAGAAAGAAAAGCACAACCCTCTTTTATCTTTAGACCACAAACTTGAGACCATAATCCATTATGTCAAGCACTGATGTAGTTTTGGGGAGGGAAAAAAAGAAAGTAGGTTCTGGTTTAATTTGTAAGCATACTGGATGAATTCAAAAGCAGGTCTGCTTATGCAATTTATAATAGAATATTGTAATAGCTGGACTGAAATAGATTTATGTGGCCTGTGTGTAATTTAGATCCAAAAGGAGAAGCAGTGTCACAGTGAAACTTAACTGTGAGGTATGTCCCCCATTCTCCTGCTTGTCAGGCATTTAAATTATCTCTCTGGTACTTTGTTATAAACAAAGCTGCAAGATCTTCTAATCCAAGCTGTCTAGGAAAACCAAGGGCTCAGACGACCCAAAATTCACTTGTATAACAGTTGGGTTTTAACTCAGAACTACCCAAACCTGTTATTAAATTTACAAACAGAAAAAATCCAAAGTGTTACACCACCACAAAAGTACAGTATTTATCCCCCCAGTCATACTCAACAGCCACCACCAATCTTAATTTGAGGCAAAAAGCCCTAAAACGTGCAATCTGCACATCTAAAGACCCCAATTTCCAACAGCTGGCTTTCTGCCCAAGAATAATTTAGCCTTACTCTCAGAAGCACACAATTTTAAACATTGTCAACTGTGCTACTGCCCAAATTGCAAGACAGTTAACTTCAACCAGCTTGGTTCTATAAACTTTCTCCTTCTCCTTTCACTTCCTCTCCACAGTTTGTCCTGCACTTTGCTACACAAAATACCTCTCATTCCAAAAGACTGAATAATAAAAAAAAATAGATATCATAGCATAGAATATAACTCTTTTATCCCCTATATAATACTGTACATACAACTGATAGCACCACTTATACATTACCAAGTCAAATAGACTCTATTTTGCTGTTTTAAAAATATGTATTTTAGCAAGTCAAGTGATTTTTACAGAGATTACTGTATGTTAAATTCAGCCTCCTTTCAGAACATTCTCCAATCCTTTCTCACATACTTTTTTGCAGGCAGTGTTTGCTAATATTTATCTTTTGCTCATTAAAAATATTTTTCAAAATATTAGTCACAACCTACAGAATCTAAAAGGCAATTCTTGAACTGACAAGACTACTATCTTCTCACCTGCACAACCATCCAGACCACTGAGATCCTGGGAAATCCAGCTCATACCACCAGCTCATACACAGAGCGTGCCTAATAAAAAAAAAGGCAAGAAGGGGAGAAGAGAGTAAAGCCCCAGTCTTTACCACACCCAGAAACAGGGTGTGGTTAATCAACCTGCACTAATTTCACTTGAGTAGCTGCTTCCCAGGAACCCTCCTAGAGATGATGTCTCTAGGCAGCCAACCAGGAAGCTTGAAGTACAGATAATTCTAAACCGTTCAGACAGCCACATCTAAACCGTGCCTCTAAAACACAATCCTGAAAGGTCCTATACAATGTTACATTACCAGAGGACACCTTCTGTTTTCACCTCTTGAAATTCAAAGCACTAATTAAGGAAGCTTTGGTTTTCTGTGACTGGAGGGCAGGTGTAATTTAACCTAATTTAACCTCTGCCACAGAAGGTGACAGCATTTACAGGCACCAACACTGGCAGTGTCCTGCTTTCAGTTACTTATGCTTCTGGACTTACTGGTAGTGTAAAGAAGTACACACTGCTCACTACTAATTTGTTCCAAATTTAAACTAAGAGTTAAATCCCCCATGATGGCCTCAAACGTCACACAGCACTTGTGAACTTGAATATCTTTCCAACCAGGAGAAAGTATTTGGATTCACTGTGTACTTTTCATCTGTCATTGCTGTGCTACAAAATTTGATTACCCTTCCATGACAAGATGAGAACTGCTAAGTTAATAACCTGTTCTGCTTTGGGATAGTGTGTTTAGGACCACAGTAAAGGTCTGGTCAGGTACTGTATTTTTCTACCCTGGGGGTGGTTAAGCACTTGGAGGAAGATGTTTACACAAAGCTGAGAATTATTGAACCAAGGGGTGTCTAAAGTAGCAAGTTGCCAAGCTCAAGCCAGGTCAGGCCCCCAAAAAGGGTCTTTTTGGAACATATCTTTATTAGAATAGCTGTATGGACACTGGCACATGCCTCATAAAAAAGGTACAACCCATTTCATAATTGTAAAAATATTTTTCAAGAGAGCTGCTGTTCACAAAAATTACACTTCACTTTAAAAAGGTTGATGAACCACTTATCATTTGAACTCAACAAATAACATAAATAATATCTATCATGGATGTGATCTGGATTTACCAGCTCCTCAGCCATGCTGGCAATCTGTCTCCTAAACAGTCTGCTAAGTAAAAAAGGTAACTTCAGTCCAGTACAACATTGCTATATAATATTGCTAGTTTTATTACTTCTGTTCTAGAAGACAGAGGAAAATGAAGTTTCCCTATACTTCTTTGAGTTTGGAGCAAATTTTGGAGTTGTGCTAAGCCATGAAAGCACAGGGACTTAAAGGATCTGAAGGAATCTGCTGTGGACCCCCTGGAACTTCCTAGCTTGGCACGGGTGATGAGCAAGCATACAGACACGTATACACCTGCATGAAGGTGTGCCCCTCCTTAAAGATGCCTTTGCAAGGAGAGTGGGAAGCAGAGAGTTTGCAATTTTTCTGTTTTGAAGTGTCTGCCTAAAAACATTTTAATTGCCTAACAGCTACAAATAAATGTATTGCAAATGGACATAAATATAGATACATTTTGAGGCATTTGGCATGATTACTTTTCTTAAGTGATGAAAATTACTGTTTAAACCAAAGTCATAAACTGAGTGAAATGACTAACTCTCAAACCACCATCGAAGCATTAAAACCTCCGAACTGATAGCAAAACAATTTTATATTCAAGTATTTCTTCTCCCTGCTGAGGCTTAGACCTTGTAATTCTTGGTGGAAATAGCACTAGAACATTTTATGAACAGAATTAATAATGAAAAAACCATCAGAAATGACAGCTAATGATTAGGCTATAAATTTAATTAGCAGCAATGAAAAATGTGTCATTTAAACTGACTCAGGTGTCATAAACAAGTGAAATACAGGACAGTTAGGCAACCATGTGACGATAATAATCCCTGTAATAATAGTAAAATGCTACGTGAGAGAGTAATGGACCACTTTTTTTTTTTTTTTTTGCAAATCATATAAATAAGGAATGTCATCTATATTATTATGGCAAGTTAAAGTTTGATCAGTGCTGGGAAGACATACAAAAAACACTTCATGAAAGTACAGCAGTAATCTGAAAGATGCTGAAACCTCCCCAAAGTAATCCTAAAAGAGAAACTTTGGGAGACAGAGATAAGTGAGATGCTATCAATAGTGAGCAAGGACTAGTCCATTTTAGTTCCAGAATCAGAAAAACTTTGATGTTTTTACACAAAGAAGGGATGTCTGACTGAAGAATAACTGTTCTCACAGTTCACTTGCTAAAATATTATTGCACCTTCTGACACAATAATATGTTTCACTGCATTGGGTCCACCAAACACAACACTTCAGCTGCAGGTCACAGATAAGGAAGAGTCCAGGAGACAACAGACTCCAGCACCTGCATCACCTGCAAGCAGCCAGGAAGAGCCATGGGGCTGGCAGTGCCCTCCAGCAGTCCCAGAGCCTGAGCTGCTCTGGCATCAGCCAGACTCCAGTGGGACCAAGACTGAGAAAGAGAATTCAGGTTAAAGAGCCCTGCCCCAGCTTACAAAGTCAGAAATGTCTCCAGAGGAACAGAAGCTGACTTGCAGTAACTTGGATTATCTCCTTTCCCCAACTGGGGTTTGACACCACCAAAACAGGCAGATAGATCCTAGTTTCACTGTGCACACACTGGGTGGGTATTCTCAAGTGATTCAACCCAGTTGAATGCACTCAGCAATTTATCACAGAACAGCAGGAATGCACACACACACACACACACACACACACACACACACACACACACACATATCCTCAGCTGGTACAGTTCGTTTTCTGCAAATTGATCTTAGTTTTAAATTAAACCATGTTTTGCAAATATTTCTTAAGTATTTGCTGCCTTCACTGCGCTTTCCCTTTATTTCCCTGCAGGCTGGGTATCTTCTTCAAGTAAGAATCTCTTCAAGTAAGCAGGAGCATTTTGGGTTGATATGCAATTTGAGGACATCTAAATAGAAATTTTCAACAATCTCTAGTGTCCAAACCTCCTGCTATCACAGGGCTGTCCCCCAATCAGTATCAATCACCCCCTTCCAGTCCACCCACCACAGAAACTAGAAAATGGCACAAACACTCCCATGCCAACTTGAAAATAATAATTCCTATCTACACTGATCACACAGTTCCTAACACAGTAACTAACACATTTTCTAGCAAAAAGCAAATCTTTTGGCCAACAACAGTTATATATCAATAGTTTATAGGGCTGGCAGCTCACAAAAAACACACTTTCAAAGCTGGGGAAAATACACATTAATCACAAGAATGTACAAGAAAATGTTCAGAAAATAACAGACTAAACTGCTGTGATTTTCTTGTGTTACAGCTATCTTGTGGTCAGCTGCGGCTTCTGGGTTTGGAAGATTCAAATAGAAAGGGAAATTTATGTTACATAATATCCAGGAACAGGACCCTAAATCACAGAATATGCTCAGTGGAATTTCTCTTTCATAAATATTACATGTTACTTATTACAATAGTTCAAATGATAAATCAAAATATTAGTCACTAAAGGTCATTTCTTGGCTGTAGTTACAATCTCAATCAAAAAACCAGAACTCTGCCTGGAAGATAACTAAAGGAGAGGGAACCAACAATTAACATTACTTCTGTGAATTGACAAAAAGTGAGGCAAAACAGATTTTGGTTCTCTTCATGCTTCTTATTTAAGACTCTTGCTTTTCTATATCTCCAGAATTGGTAACTATGTAGAATTACAATTCAGATGAGATTTTTCTAAGCTCATTCTTATACCACAAGTTTTGCAAAAATGCATTAAAACGTATTTTAAATGTGCCACCTGCTTTGCACTTCGCAGATAACAAGCGAGATGACTTTTTTTCTCACGTTCAGTTTCCCAGTTGATATAACAAAATTTAAAACCCAAACTGCAGTGTAAAGATAAAGAAGCAACTTGATAAAACATGGTAGGAATTTAAATAAACCCATTACACAAATCATTGTATTAGGTTTACAGAGGCCAATCTTTTGTTTAAAGGAAAGGAGATTTATATTTAGCAAATGGCAAAGACACAAAACCAGAAAAGATTTGCTGTTACAGCAGCATACACAGCTATTAGACAGATTGTAATTGTGTAAAAAGCTGTAATGAAAGCCCTCAGCCTTCATCTCCAGAGGTACAGCAGTCCTACACTGAAGCTAAAAGCTTCTGCAGCCCAAAGCAGCAGACATTTCCTCATCCTCTCTTCTGACCCTCTCTGGCTGGGAGGCACTCAGAAAAGCTGATCCTTGCTGTTTCTCCAGGGGAGCCGGTGGCTCTCTCCAGCACCCGAAGAGACTCTGAGACCACTGCTAGAAGCGTTTCTGTGCTTTACACCCTCTCATTTATCTGTGTGCACACATAACCCTGTCCCCATGCAGCCAGCCCCACACATGTGGACACGGCAGCGATTCCCTCTCTGACTGCAGGAGCCAGTCCTGGCACAAACAGGCTGAATTCATGAGCTAACTGCTAGAGCAGGTGCAGGAGGCTCCTGTGAATTGGGGGTATATGAAAACAGTATTTTTATTCATGTTCATCTAAAAGCCACCATTAATGTAGGACTCTGAGCATTGTAGGTGTCAGAACTTCCCACCCCCAGTGGACCTTTCCCTCATTCTTTCTCACATCATGAGAACAAGGGACAAAAATCACTCACCCACCAAGCTCACCAAATTTGACACCGCTCAGAGCTGTCTTCAAGCTTGCAATTTCCTGCACTCTTCTGCAACCAAACATTTCTTATTTATAACAGATGTTAATTATTGTTTGCTTGTCATCAGGGTTACATGCAATCTGATTTGTGCATCTGTAAGACTCATAGTGGTATCTCTTTCTTTGTTAGTGACTAATTTAAAATGTTTCATTAAGCCTGAAACAAAAGAACTGAGGCAGGAGGTTAAAGCATCACAGCAGGATTCCTCAGCTCTTTGAGTACTATTAGTATTTGAAAAGGACTTAAAATCCTTTGGATATTGCAGATGTAATCAGACAGCCCAGTCTCTTCCCTACACTGAATTTACAACTTCAAGTTGTAGCCTTCACTGTCTGACATCCCTTCAATCCCTTTGCATAACAGAACTGTCATGTACAGTTCATGCTCTTCAGTAGCAAGTCATGTATTCCCACTTAACAGAACAGAATTATACTGTGTTATCTTCTGGCTGAGTAGGGCCACACATGGCCTCAGACAAAACCAACACTGAGGCTAGACAGGCAAAAGAAACAACATTGTTTTGGCATCTTACTGCCTTCAAAAATCTAGATTGTTTTATAGGCACCATCTTCCGGGTGTCCAAGAGCCATGGCTCTAGTGTTATCTATCCCAGATGCTTCAATTTCATATTCTACTAATAAAAGTCTTTCTATAGTTTTAATTATGTGTTTCTAGAAACCTCTATATTCTGTGTAAGTGCATTTGTATGAGTTCAGGTGCACAGATGGCAGGAGATCTCTGTTGCTGAGTGCCTTGCTGTATATTAAGCAACCTTTTCTTTTGGGGAAGGGGTGGGCAAGGAGGTATGCAAAAGGGAAAAGAGACCTCTCTTTTCTCATCATTAGTTTTCTTTCCAATTGCCCTCTTTAACAAAATGCAATACAACAATAACAAAAGAATATAAATATTCTTTCCAATATTCAGTTGGAAAGCTTTAATTGGTGTTTCTTTAAGGGAAGCAAGATGTGAAAACTCTTGTCTGCTGATTTGCCAACAACATTGAGTTTGATCTCCAATACAGGTGTTTTATATCAAGAATTATGAGTAGTAGCAATGCAAATGCTGTTGATTTCTACTAGTGGGCTAGAGGAACCAGTCCTGCTGAAGGGCCTAGGCTCAAAGATGGCCTTGATTTATCACCATCCCTAACTCCTGAGCTGGGATAGGAACAGATGAATGCTGAAGCCAGCAAGGGGCACTGCAGCTGAGGAAATCAATGTGCTTTATTAGTTTCCTGTCCTTGTTTATTTTAAATCAATAGAGGAAGGGAATTTATGCTCCCACTACAGACCAAGAGATGAAGTTCTAAAAGCATCAAGTGTGGCTTTTTATTAATATTATTTAAATGCATTTTCTATATAAAAAGAAATTGAATATTCAGAGTTTAATAGCTGGAAGAATGCACACTCTAAAAGCCTTCAGGAAGACCTTGACAACTTACTGAACCACGTTTCCTTAAAATGTACTTCTTTGCTCCTACTAGAATTGCTGCATCATGTTATGGAATCTATGAAGGTGGACTTCTCTCTCCCACACCTCTGTCCCATGCCTCTTTCTCAGACAGATGTCAGATTTCTGTGGAGGCATGAGTCCCTGTACCATGTTGCTTGCAAGTGATAAAAAATGAACTCCAGTGGTCCTTATACAGTACAAAACCTATTTAAATATTAAACATTGTCAAGGCTTTCCCACTTCCAGGACAACATATAAAAATAATTTTTCTGTGAATAACCTGTGTCTGAAGTCACAGTTAAACACACACACAAACAAATTCATACAAAGCACAACACTGAGGATTTTTTTTTTCTCCTGAAGGCAGAAAAAAACAAGGAGGGAAGCTGGCAGGTACTGTTATGACTGGCAGTTGCCACGTTGCTGCATTAATCTAAGCAGTCACTGCTCCACCTGTTTCTTGGTCTTAAGAAAAAGGAACACAATGACTAAAAGTTGCTTACTAAAAATTTGTGGGGCAATTCAAGCACACTCATGGCAAATGCTGTATGTAGTGATGCAGCTCTTAGTATCCCTGCAGTAGCTGCCACTTGCTCCTGCAGTGGGGTACAAAGAAGTGAAGTGCTTTACCCATCTTCACAGAGAGAATCAGTGTCACAGGTAAGAATAAAAAAACAGGAATACTGGCCTATAGCTGTAATCACTAAAAATTTATTTCTTTCCTGCATCTCCACTGTGCTTTCATACTCAAAAGTCCTTTTATTTCACCACTAACAGCTACCTGCTAGCAGTGACACCACTTAAACAGCAAATGATTAAAAAATATTCTCACTGACTCATTTTCCTTAATGAGACAATCAGTCTTATTCAGAGCAGTAAGCTCAAGCTAATAAACACACACTTATTGACTGCAACCAAATAATGGCAAACATCATGAACAGATGTATTTTCTTCCAGATCCTTCCTACAAACACAGAAGCAGTTGTGTCCCTTGATGAGGTCTGGCTGCCTCCGTCACTGTGCATGACGCACACCGAGTGCCGTTCTCATTGCCCTCATTAAGATGCTCGCAGGTAAGCCTGGCTGGCAACTCCGTCAGCCCTTACAGCAACTGCAGGGAATAAATGTTCTGAGTGGTTTTTCAGCTTTCTGAAAATGTTTCTTAATCTACATGACCTACCACACGGTGGAAATTGCATTTATGCAGGAGGAAAATTTGACTCCACCTCAGTAAGCAATTTCATGACAGCAAAGAGGCACCCCTCAGAGAGCAACAAATTCATTAAGCAGTTCAGATTTTAACACAAAATTACAATTCATCATGCTTTTTCTTGGAGGTGGGATTTAAATACCAATATAGTTAGATAATGATGAGAAGATTTTCACTTCTTTATGGCATTTGAAATACACAAGACTGTGTGCAGCAGCTGCAAACTACATCTTAAACTCCTGAGAGAAAACAATGAATCCTGAGACCAATTCATCTGGGTTCAATGGACTGAATTCAAACCATCAGCTATTCTAAGCAGGACTCCTTTATAACCCTTGATAATAACAGTTTGTTCAGCAAACTCGACTAACTATATGAGACACAGTCATTTAGGTTTCATCCTGATGGTAATTCTGAGAGCCAGGAGAGATGATATAGGAAGCACTTGTGTGGTTGCAGATTACATGTCCCCAGGGCCTGACAGTGGTAGAGCACATGGACTGAAAGAATGGGTACTGAATCACTCACTGTACTTTGACCTCTGGTGCCATGAGCAGTTGGACTGAAATAATTCACATAATTACAGACAGTTCATGCCCACATGCTAAAAATTATTTCTTCCAGTAGGAAGCATTTGTTTAATGTAAGGCAGATGGGTTAGTTCTGTAATTTGCCACACAGAGGAGGAAATCCCTAATTCATCAATTTCCAGTTTTCCACTATCCTCACACCATGGGCTTCCTCATTAAGATGAAGGTGCTGAATCTCTGCTACAGGTAGAGAAAGCTGCATGAGCCATTCTGCTTTTCAGTGAATCAAGGCTATTGAATTGCCTAAATAAAGCAACATTAACGACACAGTAGCAGAGCACTTTACTGCTGCAGAAACCAAAATGCTTCATGAAGATGTAGGTTACAAAATTCCTGCCTCCACATGAGGCTGGGAATAAATTAACATATTTCTGATTAAATGCACTTGTAGGTTTTGGCTGACTTTCAGCCTAAAATTCAAAAAACTGTAGCTCTCAGCTACAACTTCTTTGAGGTAACCTTAATTTTGCTTTTTTTTTTGACCTCTGAGTAAAAGGGGTCTTTTTTCTTCATTTAGTCAAGTAAAGGGAATGCAATGTATTTGTGAAATGTGAATTACCTAGCAGTAATTCTCCTGGTCAAGTGCAGTAATAAGCTCAGGTATCTCTAATACCCCAACTATATTGCAGATCAGCAACATTTAGAGTTAGTCACAAACCAGCAGCACAAAGATGACCCACTGGATCATGAGGAGGAGGATAGGAGTGGCCAAGAACCATCATGACTGTGTGGATTAGAATCTCTGAACCACTGAACAGCCCAAGTTGGAAGGGATCTGGAAATAGCATCCATTCCATTCTGGAGGTTTTAAAGAACAATTTACACGAGCTTCTGCTGAAATTTCCTGAACTGATTTCATTTTGGAGTTTGGTGTATCTTGGAGACCTTTCCTCAGTTTCCTACATTCCAGGAAAAGGAAGCAAAGGGATGTAATGGAGTGGTAACAAGAAAGTATAAAAGAAAGATGCTCCTGCAGAGAGGAGAACAGCATCAATGGCCACATTTCTTCCACTGCCCCTTGAGCCAAGGACTAGTTTTTTCTCTGTGTTTATGCTGTGCTTAGCATGACAGGCTCCTAATCCACTACTGCTCTACTCAGCAGATACTCAAGCTCAAATTTTAAGCAGATAACACACAATCCTGATTTTCCTTTCTTCTACTCCCACAGTCCTCACCTCTATCTCCTACCCCACAATGGAGTTGTACTGCTTCCTTACGACATTCTTTGCTTATGTGTTTTATACACATCTCCCTACCCTTCAGACCCTTGCCCCTTTGAATCAATCAAGTCTCTAACTCATGGATTTGTGTGAAGTGCTCAGTAAAGCAAAGCCACAAGTGTTAATTAGGATCTTTAAAGGCTAACATAACTTTTTATCCCTCTTATTACTACTAATAGGAACTAAATGTAATGGATTCTTTTCTCAGTTGTCCCACTGACACATCACTTAGACACCACTTCTACCAATTACAAAATAAGGAAAATAGTTCTGCCTTATCATTAGAAAACACTTCTACCAAAATCTCAAAAGGGGAAAACAGCTGGTTTACAGCTCAGTGGTAATTATTTCCACAAAAGAATGAAGGAGGATGAAGAGAGAAGAAAGGGGTTCTCCCTTGGTTTACACGCCTTTATCATTACAAGAAGCTCTCCAATACCTGGTTTTAAGCACGTGCCTGATGTCATACCTGAAAAAGAGCTACTTTGGCAGAGGTTCTTCAGAGCCCTTCATTCTTTGCACACACTGATGAAAAAGATGGAATTATGGTTGGTTTGAGTGATAATGCCAAGTGCAAATGAACACTAATTTTATAATGATATAATGTCATTTTAAATATGACAATTACAGTATATTGGAAAAACACTTCAAAAAAATAAAGCATGTAATGTATAATATCCATATTTTGAACCAATTCTTTCCAAGCATATTTTAATAAACAAAGTCTAATCTGGTAGATTGGCAAGCTCTGCAGTTACACCTGGAAATGAGCAGGCAGTGCTCAGCCCAGAGAAGCAGCACAGTAGCTAAGGAGCACAGTTCTCAGAAGGTATCATCCAAAGTGCCCC
This sequence comes from Thryothorus ludovicianus, assembly GCA_013397245.1. Classification (NCBI taxonomy): domain Eukaryota; kingdom Metazoa; phylum Chordata; class Aves; order Passeriformes; family Certhiidae; genus Thryothorus; species Thryothorus ludovicianus. The sequence goes on from VZTB01002462.1 coordinate 331,062, forward strand.
AACAGCAAGATGCCCTGGGCACTGATGGCCTCCTAAGGAGAGAAGCAAAATTACAAATGTGATGCATTCTGGATGAGACTACATAAAACAGAGGCAAACAGTATGGGCAAATGCATGGGCTTGAGGGGACTTGGTAAAATGGCTTAGTGGATTTGTCTAATTTTTAGTCTCTACAGTTTTGAACCATTGCGTGACTATACAGAAGCTTTGCTTTTCATGTCCTGCAGCACTTTGTACAGTACAAAAAGTCATAGCACATCTGATTAGAGTGGCTCAGGGCATACATTAATAAATGCTCCCACAGCAGACCAGTACTTCTTTTTACATCAACCTATCACCATAAAAATGATCTGGGAAAGACCTGGCATGCTCTGACATACTGCTGAGTAGTTTTTATTCTAGCCAAATGGAGAATGTGAGAACAAATGCAATATAATTTTTAAAAAGAGAATGAGAGAGAGCTCAGAAAACACAGATTAACATCCACTCTATTGGCAGATGATGGAAATGAACAGTGAAGCACTAGAGTTTGTAATTTCCCTTTCAATTAGCAAAGGGAACAATTGCCATCCAAGTGGCTCTCCAATCCCAGCCACATTTCCTGTGGCCTGAGCTGTAAATTGTTTCACTGAAGAATCAGAACTTGTATGCAGATAAGGTATCTGAATGCTTGGTCAGGGAATAGCTCCACAGTACTCAAAGCAAAACATATGAAATATATGGTACCCGAAATAAGTGAAAGCTCTTAAACCTGCACAAAAGCAACGCTGATGGCCGGTGGCATAAAAATGGGATTACTGTATCTTTCCTAACTGTGGCACAAAATATTATGGAGTTAATTTTATTACTTAAAATAAAGAACACACATACAAGAAAAATGAAAGAGCCAAAAACCCCACACACCAAAACCCAAATACCTCAGTTCCACTTACAGATCTCAGGCTGAATACAAGAATCTCACAGGTAAAAGCATTATCTTATGGATGGGCACACTTATAGGAAAATATTAAGGAGGGGTGGGGGATGACAAAATCCACTGTGTCATTTAAATTGTTTATTTTAACATATGGAAGGAGCAGATCTGAAGGCACGTTTGGAAGATGTTGACTAAGAGAGGCTCTAAGATCTATTTTAGTCCCAGACTGAGAACTATTATAATCATGGGCTTGTTCCTCTGTTTTTTCATTTTGCTTTGCCGTTACTGAGTTGTGCTGGCTCTCAGATAAAATGGGTTCCCAGCCAATATTTCCATTTTGTCTTTAACAAACTTATTTATACAACCTTGTCATCTTTAACTGCTCATTGCTCTTCTGCAACACTTACTACAGCCAGCTGGGTTGCTCCCTGCATCCTAGCAGCAGTGACCCACCTGAGGTAGTGGATATTTTTCTGACTCAGGCTGTACAAATCAAGCTATCACAGTGGGGATACTGGGGCACAGTGAAGAAATACACCTGAGAGGATGGAGAGCCGGGAGAGAAGAATGGTGGAAGGCTGCAAGGAACACCTCTTGGCTTTTCCACTGCAGCCTTCGCTGCAAGCTCCCATAAAACAGATGGAGAGACACACAAACTGAAAACACCAACTTGTAAGAGTGGTAATAGGGGACCACACTGCTGGATGATAACATCTCACCAGTATTCCTGCATTAGAATATGGCAAGTAAATACATATAAATGCACCCAGTTATACAGATAAGCATTTAAAGAAATCAGGAGGAATCCATAACCTTACTTTTGAAACCTCACTAAACCTTGTCTGCTCCCCATTATTTAACTTGTGTTTTGTCTAAACACTGAAATGTGGATGGGATGTATGTGTTATGAACAAAACTTTGGTCTCAGCCACCCATCTTCCAACTGCTTGCAAAACAACAAGTACCTGCATGGACCACAAACAACTGCTCAGCTCCAAGCACACATGGCTGGGAGGGAGCTCACTTCTTTTCATTCAGGAGAGCCCCTCAGATAAATGTAAAAGTGCACCTCCCCCATTTTTATTTTCAGCTCAGAATTACGAACTAGTATCTGGAGCAACATCAGACATGTCTAGGTGGAATACTTCATTCTTTGTAAAGGAGTGATCAGCTCTTCTAGCAATTGCTGGTACCAACAGGAGGAGAACTTGTCTGCTTCCTAACTCCTAGATATCTGCATATGACAAACAAACACTATCATAGACTTCACTGAGTAACCCTAGCAAATGTGTGAATTTCTGTCTGTATTTAAACATGAAGGTGAACTGAAATATTGCTATTACTAGGAAAACAAAAAGCCCAAGTGCGATAATAATACCCTAGACTCAGCAAAAGGATTTTTTCTATTTACTTGGAAAGTGGACATTATAGTTTTTAACACCAGCTGTGAATCATGCAAAAAAAATAATAACTGGATAAGTAGTGATTTTAAGCAAGACTGCTGCATTAAAGGCCACATGCTGAGCAAGTGATGGATTTTATTGCTAAAAAGATTGGAGGCTCTTAGAGAATTGTTCAAATGCTGTTACGAAAATTGTTTAGAGGTCCACACTCTAGAGATGTAAAGTCATTACTTCTACATACCAATGTGTTTCAAGAGTGCACACAGATGTGCACAGAGTGCTTTTGTATTGTGGTGGTTTGCCGTGGTGAACATGGAGTGTAGGGCCACTGAAAAGCAATAAAAGCCTATTCAGTACCTTGTGTCATACCTACTTGCTTGTGACTTTAAATAAACAAGTTTGATTTCAGTCTTGGATTGGGACTGCACACCACAAAACTGTGCAAACCTGATATCCTGCACAGCACCAGGACGCTTTCCAGTGTTAACAACCCACTGTCTTTTCCATCTCCATCTCTACAGCAAAATGCTGACACGCCTTGCTGATGGGGCCTTCTGATGATCCTTAAGAACAGAAAAGAATACATAGACGTATAAAATTTAAAGGAAAGAAAACTCTAGAGGAAGAAAAAAAAAGATACATTTACAACCTGCATGATTGAGAGAAGTTCTCATCAGTGCCAGTCATCTGGTTTCAGCTACTAGCCAAACTTGTTCCCAGAGGGGTTGGTCACAAATACCAGATGCAAGACATCAAACTTCTTCTTGTGGATGCAAGCTATTTTTAGCAGCACTTTAAAGCTCAAGAACAGTGATACGATTCTGAATCTGTCTCCATGTTTGGTACTCTGACTGTCAGCTTCTGCAGGGTGGTGAAATATGGAGTGGTCTAAACATGCTGACATCTCTGTTACCTCTTAGTCAAGTAAAATAGGAAGGATAGCTTGGGGAAAGCCAGTATCCATCTGATGGTATAGTCAGCAAAACTATGAATTTATTTCCCCATTAAAGTCCTCAGTTCTGCATGACCCAAAATTAATTTTTTTCCCCTAACACCAGGCTTTATCCCAACTTCTTTTTTTCTTTTGTCAGCCTCACCATTAGAAGTCTCCCGTTCCACAAGGAGATTCCCTGTCTGACTGCACTATTAGTGAATCAGGACAGGATACTGTCTTTCTTCAGATCTTATCAAATGTGTTCCAATTATCATAGAGGTATGTCATCTGAACAGTTATGCAAATAAATCTCTCCTCGAGGGAGCTATTTGCAGACTCAATTGCTCCTGAGGAAGTGATGCTCATGTGGTAATATGGTCTATTGATGGGCCTGTGTGTGTATTCCAGATCTCTTCAATCAGTTGGCCTCTTTCAATCCAGTTAAACAGACTGGTAAGAGCCCAAACATGCCAAGCTTATAGATGTGTTTGGAAAATAGAAGTGACCAGGTGCAAGGGAAACTCCATTAGTTGCACACTGAGGGAAAGGCAGGGAGGGAATGGAAAACTAAATATTATCACATAATTACCACCAACACAGGCTTTGGGAGTTTTGCCTCACATAACTATTTCTTTGTTATCCTCTTTAAGCAAGATCAAAATTTCAAGTACTGTAGCAAAACTGAACCACAACCATTCATTGCAGGTAAGTGATTTTGCCTACCATAATAAGGTGGTGATTTCCTACTACTCGCATAGTATTCACCTTATTCTGAGCCTTAGCAGCTCCATCTCACCAAATACACAGTAATTACATAAATCTATTCAAGAACAAAGTTAGATTGGACCTGTGCAACCTCTGAAAGTCAACACCTTGAAAAAAACCAGGAAAATATTCCAGCAAAAGAAACATGTAATGTCAATGAAAATACAAGCAATCTTTGCTGCTTATTTTTCCTCTGTCCTAAATGTGGAAGATTAAAAAAAAACAAACCAGTGCCATCTGCCAAAGCTAGTCCTAACCTCCCCAAGACAACCTTGTGGGCGACAGCTTGCCAGTGAAGAGGGAGCAATTTGCAATAGCAATCAGTACCAGGAGGCTCTCCACTGGGTAAATCCATTACCCAGGCACAGACCCACAGCGGTAGCTGTCTGCCAGCGGAGATTACAGGGAGCAGGGACTGCCCTGGCTGCCTGGCACCTTCATGTAGCACCTTCTGACAGCAGACTTGCTCCTGCCAAGCTCTTCAGAAACAGGCTACCACAAGTTTGGAGAGCAAAGTTACAAAAGGGATGGATCCTCAGCACAGGAAGGACAGAGACTCATTGGAATAAGCCCAGAGAAGGGCGGGGAAGATGATCAGAGGACTTGAGCACCTCTCCTGTGATGGATGGCTGATGGAGCTAGGGCTGCTCAGCCCGGAGAAGGGAAGGCTACAGGGAGACCTTACCGTGACCTTTCAGCAGTTAAAATGGGCTCACAAGAAAGAAGAGAAGAGACTCTTTAGCAAAGCCTGTAGCAATAAGACAAAGGCTAATGATTTTAAACTAAAAGGGAGTGGATTTAAACTAGATATAGGGAAGAAATTTTTTACAATAAGGATAATAAGATACTGGTTCAGGTTGCCCAGAAAAGTGGTGAATGCCCCACCCCTAAAAACATTAACAGTCAGGTTAGACATGTCTCTGAGCAACCTTCTTGTTGAGGATGTTCCTGCTTATTGCAGGGTGATTGGACTAAATTAACTTTAAAGTCCTTTCCAACTGAAACTATTCTATCATTCTGTGAAAATATTTGTCAATACCTGTAGGATACTTTTGAGTTAAAGACATAAACAACCATAAAATTTGTGTCACTGAAGACTGAGGATGCCATAGAAGTACAAATTCTTCACTCTTAGTCACTTGTTTCCACATGTTTTTCTGAAATAAAGATACTGCAGTACTTCTCAACAGAACAAGAACAGTCTCAGTCTCTGCTCCCCTATGCTTTCAGGACTGCCTTGCTTTTTTCTTCCATGAAAAACAGTGTCATGAAACTAACTTTGGGTTTAACTTGTGGTCTCCAGCTCACTCAAACACACTAGATTGCTGCAGAAAGCAACTGATATTGAGATGTCCACCTGCTTCCCCCAAGACCATACACAGATCGACACTAGGAAGCATCACACTTTGCTGAATCTGGTCATCCTCATCTCCACAACTGCTTTAAGAAACAGGGCCACTGAAGAAAACAAACTAAGAACACTTAAGTAACTGCTCAATGAGCTTGAAAAAGAGAGAAATTCTTAATGCAAGGGCAGACTTTATAACTTTACACAGTGAAGATCCAAGCTGCAAATCTTAAATTTTTACTGGGTTAAATATACAGTCCTCCCACAAGGAGGAGAAGGAGGGCTAGAAAAAAACACAAGACTGAAAGATACCCTTGGGGGGGTATTTGGTAGTTAAAAGACTGGCATGTCAAGCTTAAGACTTCTTTGTTAGAAGTGACACAGACAAACTGGCCAAAATCTTGGTATACAAGCTATTGAATCCAGAGAAAATAGAAAGTAGACACAAAATTCCCATTTAGCTTAAGTCTATTGTTATTAATGAATTTTCATTTTGTGGTTTTAATTTAAGCAAAATATTTTGTATATTTCAATAAGTTGTCAACAGATTTAATTTTAACTGCACATTATACAATAGTGCTATGCTTTTTTGTTTGTTTTGCCTCAAATCAAATACATAGCTTATTTCATAGTCCATGGGCATGCAAATGGAAATTGCCTTCCATCATAACTGCTAGTAGACTTGAGGAAAGGAAATATTAGACCATATTTTCAGATTAATTAATACGGAACTGGTTCTTCCTGCTCCCCCCACACTACTGCCTGGGCTCCCTGGTAGTGCTCAGTGTTCCAGAGCTATTTAACAGATTCATCAATACCCATTGTATTATACCCAAGCTGAGACACAGAAAAAGATGAGAGCCATAGGTGGGAGAGAGAGAGGTGTCTCCCACTCCCTTCTTCTGTTAACTTTCATTCTCCTAGAGTTAGAAATTCCCATGTTTCCAGCGAAGATCCTCAATTTATCACTGCTCCTCAAATGCTATAAACAAGCTGGAGCATTGCATATGGGCCATGGAAGTTCCCTGAATTTTCCCAAGTGGTGGGGAGAAATATGAAGCATTCCTGTTTCATGTCTAACACTGAGCAAGGTGCAAATACACCCTGTGCACCAGAATTCTGGCCAGGCATCATTTGCTACCCAAACACAGCGCGGATCCCAAGGCAAGGCACATAACAATCATATACTGAATCACACTGGCACTTTTTATGGTTCATTGATGTTTTCTGACTGAATTCATCACCACAATCTTTGGAGGAAGGAGCTGAAGTCCCCCAGCTGGAGTTTTACACAGAAGCAGCTCAAATTAAAAGGGAATAGAGATTTCACTGCATGCTTGGTTAAAAGGAAATGAAATGCAGATCTTTCTCTGCTACTGTACAGCCACTGAGACTGCCATAAAAAATAATTCTGACAGTGTAAACTTCCTCTCTTACTTTATGGATCTTCAAATGAGCATATATATGTATGTACTTATATATGTGTTCATATATAGGTATAAAGATATAGAAACATATACAAATGTTTTTATCTCAGTGAGGCTGGAATGTTGCTCCAAAATATTTGCATGGAAAGATCCCTGGATGTTAATCACCCAATTCTTTCAACAGGAAAGTGGAGTTTCACTTCTGTCACATCCTACACCTTATCCTCTTAGAAAAGAAAGCTGGAAGCACAGACCTGCAGTGGTCCCAGGACTCTGTTCCTCAGACTGCAAACCTGTTAGCACTTCTGAGAAACATTTTGCTGATACATGCTTAAATGAAATGTGTTTGAAAGGAGAGCCCCTTAAGGATTCACACAGCTTCCCAAAAGGGCCATTATTGGGAAATGGAAATATGGGCTGATCTGCCTGCAGAAAGGAGGATAAATGCTTTGTGAAACACTGTAGAAAGCAGTAAGCTTCTCTTCCATGTTAGGCCAAAGTGGATGGCAACAACTTCATTAACATCTAATTCATGCAAAACATCCAGCAGCAAATGCAGAGCACAGTATGTAATGCTGGCCTCATTTGTTATGAAAAATTATCTTATGTTTCTTCACTATGGTATACACTGTGTGCAGACTTGAAGTGAACTTTTGCTGCTATCTCAAAGCATGCCTCAGTGGCTCTCTTCTTATCTCTAGAAGGACATTTAGGTTTACTAATTGCTTCTCAAAAGACCAATTTGCTCCTGAACAAAACCACTAATGGTAAAGAACACAATCACACCCTACTTTCATCATGATCATCTCACTAAAGTTACCATTTTACTAATTTTATTCACCAAATATGAAACACAACCTGTTTATGCACTTACACAACTTTGATTTTGTGCAAATTGTCAGTCTGTTTCCATCATCAACAACCTTTAGATGCTATGGATTTCAAAGCTCCCTTGTTCCCTTTTATCATTTGCTTACATTAAAGGAACTGCTTTGAGTACAAGCTTTCAGTTTTGGGGCAATTTCTGGAAGAAGAAAAATTATTTAAAAGCACAAGAGGCACCACTGGGTAAGGACAGATTAAAAATTAACATGGGGAGTTTGACACAACATGTCCCCAAAAATAAGGGCCACATAATGTCACACGTCCCATAGGATGAAAAAAAATTGTTCATAAATGTGGAACTGAAAATATCAAAATAGAATTAAAGCAAGAGAAGCATTAGAAAAACTAGAGAATATTACTAATGGAAGAGTCTCTTAGCTTTAAAATATATTTCAACTGGCTGCTTGATAAATGGGGTTTGGAAGTGACAAGGACATGGCTCATAGATCAGGCACAAAAAGTTACAGTAAATTGGGTTACACCAAGTTGACTCCCTCAAAGGCAGACAATCCCTGCAGAGATCTTGACAAATTGGAGGGCTGAGAAAACACTAAGCTATGTCAAGGGGTTTTAGGCTCTATATTAGGAGAAGCTTCTTCACCTAGAGGGTGGTTGGGCACCAGAACAGGCTCACCAGGAAGTGGTCATAGCACCAAGCCTGACAAGGCTTCAAGAAATGTTTGGACAACAGTCTCAGGTGCATGGTGTGATTCCTGCTGTCTTGTGCAGGGCCAAGAGTTGAATTCAATGTTCCCTGTGGGTCCCTTTCAATTCAGGATGTTCTATAATTCTATGGTTTTTTTTTCTCCTTTCCCTGCTTTAAACAGAAAAGTCAGCAGCCCACCTCCACTCCAAATGCTCTCCTAAAAAGGTTAAATCCAGCTGTTAACATCTGCTTCATAGCAACTTCTCTTACCTGACTTTCTGAAGTCATTACAGGACAAATCACTATGCCCTGCCAACTGGCCAGTACAAATCAGGAACGTTGTAACATGCAAGCTTTCAATACTTTCAGTATTGAAAGTCAGTCCTCAGGTCTTGCTTAGCAAAGATGATGTAGAATGCAATCCATACACAGTTATACTGAAGTTGCAGTTTTGAGCTGTTTCCTGAATTAAAGATAAATTTTTCAGTTAATGTATGTTACACACATCTCTTCCTAGGCAGACACAATATTCATTTACTTTAAACTTCATAGAATTCCAGGAAAATTCAAGTTGGAAGGGACCTTTGAAAGTTTCAAGCACAATCTTCTCAAGCCAGACTTGGCTGTGAGGTGAGACCAGGTTAGTTAGGACTTTGTCCTCTTGAGGATCAAAGGCCTCTGAGGAAGGAGATATGGCATGATCTTTATGGGCAATCTGTTCCTTGCCTGACTGTCCTCACGGGGAAGAAATTTTTAGCAAAATTGTAAGAAATACTGCTTCTTTTATGAAACCTCTATCAGAAGGTATTTGCATAGATTTGCTTCATAACGGCTGGGTTTCTCTTCATTTTTTTATTCATTAGTATAGTGGCACTATTAAGGAGCTTTGCCAGGTTTAAATGAGGTCAGACTCTGGTGATAAACACATGGCTGAAATGTGTCCTGTGCTGCAGTTAGAAATAGGTCATCTCAGAATAACTTCCCATTTTTATCTCAACTAAAATGAAACAAGAGTTTGTCAACATTTCAAAGGCTGAATTTTACTGAACATATTATAACATTATATAGTGTAAGCCAAAAAATGGGGAACTAAAGAGGTGGTTATCATAAAATTTGAGCAACATTTTTTCCAGTGAGAGGTTGACCTGTGGGGGCTGCGAAATCCACTTTCCTTCTAGAAAGGAAGAAATGGGAACCTGGTAGATCAGGAGTACCTATATGTTCAATCACCAAACACCTGCTTCACCCCACATGATAGTTTTAAGTTGTCATGTTGTAATGACCAAGTTCACTGATGGATTGTTTTTTCCTCCACCACATGCTAGAGCACAGATGCTGTGCCAAGACAAGTGAATCCATCATGCACCAGGGATTAACATCTGTACTGGGGACAAGGACTTCAACCATGTCCACGATAGTGGGCTTAACATTCCCATGTTGTTCCACATTTCAGATAGACCATAAGATAAAACTACACCAAACACATGATCAGTTATAGTTGCTGATTTCATTCTCTACAGCACAGGGAATGCAGAACAACGTTACCAAGTATAGCTCCTCTAATGTAATTTCATAGAAAACTGTCTAAAATCCACTTGGACTTAAGCTTGGTGAATCACTGAATATCTCAGCATTTAAATGATCCAATAGTTCAGAGAAATGCTTTTTACAACAGTGAATATTATCATTGCTTATTACTGAGCACCAGCATATGCTCTCAAACATAAGACTGCCACCAATCACGTGGTCTGCTGAAATAGTATCTCCATGCTAGGCATCACTATCACTCAAGGAGAACACACAGGGCATTAGTTAATCTGCTTTCTGGTCTTCCTGCACATATTGTTCAGAAGCAAAATGTGTCCAGAATGGCATCTGTTCCCTCTCTTCCTTGGCAACATCAGGAGCAAGGGTTTCTCTCAGTGGATGAAAACAGGGAAACAAACGAGCCCACAGATGGTCCCTTCTGACAGCACCTCTGCCACGAGTATCAGGGGGTTTATCAGAAACAAAATTCTGGTCCAAGCCACCAACATTTTTCCCCTCAAGAGACCACAAGTTGGCATCTACGGCATTTAAAATTTCAGCAAGTCATGGTGGAGATAACACAAATGCCTTTCCATGAGAAAGCAGATGGCATTAATGTGTTGTTGGAGTTGCTTGTTACACCAGTAGCACCAAGCATTTGTCCCACTAATAACTAAAGAAGGGGTAGTAGGGCAAGAACTGACTTCTTACAGCACAGCTTAAAAAAAAAAGGGACAGATTAATGTTTCATTAATAACATCTTACTTAAAATGCATTCATTATCTTCTTTCTCACTGCTGACACTGCAGTTATTCAGCAAACTCCTAACAAAGCCTACACTTTCAGAGGCAACTTGGCCACAAACAACAGCTTCCCAGCTCCAATTTTTGTAGACAGGCCATTAATTTGGTAATAAATTGAAACATTTCCCTTTCAGATTTGGCCATATTTTGGTAAAATGCATGAATATCATGTTCTGTTTATTAGAGAAGGATGAATAAAAGCTTATTTTTTTACATTTATAATTGGTTCTTGTAGCTGTTATTCTGTAATGTGGTGAGCTCTCCTGGGAGGGCAGGAGATATGAAATCAATCAGGATTCTTCACAGTGCCAGTAGTGAAAATTCCTGCCATCTCTATGAATTCCTCAAGGCTTTTCATTTTCTTTGTAGTGTCTTTTAGAAATCCCTAGAAACTCTGCAAGGCACAGAACTGAAACACACAGCTTACACCTAGGCAGAGCAGGGGTGAAGAAGGAAGAAACATGGTATCCACATCAGTGTAAAGGCCATACATTTCAGACTGTTTATTGATGTAATGATCTGGTTTTATTTTTAAAATCTTTCATTAGGTTACTCATATCCTTTAAACTACCTTTTCCCCCTACAGAATTATAAACTGTTTTACTACTTATACATTAATGGTGAACAGTATATTGTGCCTTAGGCAGGAACCATATTTCATAATTTTTCCTCAAGAAGCGAGTGGTAAAACACTGCTGTTACTGAGTCACGTAAAAATGCAGTTTATTACCAGCCTCACTACCTATAATTACTTCTACTAGTAGTTTAATGGTAATTTACAGACCAGTGCTGGCAGTTATAGGCCAAATCATCACTGGCCCAGTAACAAGACAAATATATAAGAAATACACAGATAATAATGACTTCACGTTTTGATCGAGGCACAATTCAGACATATAAGATGAAACAGTTCTGAGAGCAGCATCAATTCATATAGATCCAGACACCAAAATAAATAAACAGGAGGAAAAATTTGAGATGATGCAAATACTCTCATAGCACAACAATTTCATCTGCACATTTTCTATTTGATGGTATTAAAATGGTAACTCTACCTTTCAGCCCTTTCTCATATATAACTTATATAACTTTATTTCTGTGCTTCTGATGTGCATACACAAATGTAGGAAGATGGACAGGGGAATTCACTCATCTTCCAGCTTAAGACAGCTGTAGAAAATGCAGCCTTTGCCTTGCCCACTACATTCCTATAGTAACATTTTGAGAGACCCAGAGATGTTAGAAGACAACTTCTATTAGATTGGTATGGTATTCAGTCACTTCATACATATCTGTGTCTTTCAAATCCTCAAATCTTCTGACTATGATGAGCAAACAGCCATGTCAACAAGGAGGGAAAGGGCTGAGAGCACCACTCCATTCAAGTGGCTTCACTGGTCACCAGTGTTTGGAAAACGTCATAAACTTTCAAACGATGTGTGTGATCACCTTTAGCCTCTCTTTGACTTTTCAAGACAAAGACATATAGCTTAACTGAGAGGTAAGCTGAAAAAATCCTAGACGTCTTGACAACAAAAAAGGCCACTATTTTTTCCTTCACTTTTATCCTTGCAACTCTATACCTTAAGGTCTTGGACTTTACCATCACCTTCCTATTCTTTCTGTATTCCACTTCCCCCTTCAGATTTCAGCTTGCTGCATTCATAAACAGCCATACCTTTCATTCTTCCTTTGCACAAAAGCATGACCATGGTGCACTAGTCTCAAACTCATCACAACTCAACATCAAGTCACTCTGATTTCAAGCTGTAGCTCATGACTGCACATTCAGCATCTACAGTCTCTCTGCTCTCCATTTTGATTTAACATTTGGTTCTTGTTGGCCCATACAGTTAATCTTGTTGCTGTTAAATACAGTAGCATCTCTCTCTGCAAATCTTGCCATCTGGAACAGTTCTTTACTTATGTTTCAGCAAATCACTTGCCTTAAAAAATCTGGAAGCATATCTTCTCTCCTCTTGGTTGAAACTAAATTCCTTTATCACTGAGAAAGTGATACCATTGCATGCAGTGCTGGTTTGTCCCTCACAGCCAAATGTACTCCTAAACTGCTGTCATGAACCACCCTCTTCAAAATTACAGACACATAAACCAAAACCCAGGTATTTCAAAATGGGTTCACCTCCTTTTGGTGTTTAATTGTTTTTGTTTTGGTTTGGTTTTTTTTTTTAATATACCATATGACAAAACCATGAGGCATCTGGGGATACAGTCTGCATGAAATTTTTTACACAAAATAAAGCTGTCTTACTGTCTTCACCATCCAGTATTGGGTGTTCCTCAAAATTACTTGAGATTAAAGAAACAGACTCCAAATAAACAGCAAAAGTCACTTATTTGTGTCATCTACTTTGAAAAAAAAAATACTTGAAATAGAACAATTAGTAATCTGTGAAACAAATTGTGAAAGCTGGTAACTGCTGCTGAAATACTGCCTGGCACTACTCTCTTGTTTGAGAATAAAAAAAACAGACAGTAAATATATACCATATATTTCTATTCTTTGTGTATTAGTAGCTGTCTCTTTCAGGACTCAATATGTGATCAGAATTTTAATTTAACAGTTCTCACTCCAACATCATTATTCTGTAAACATGACATTATAATAAGAGTGCAGAATTAGCCCTGGCTTTGGATGGATAACAACATAACCTTAGAATGGCAACGAAGGATACACACAAAGGTTTATGGTCAAAATTCTCAAGAGGTGAAGCCTCTCTGCATTAGGCCAAAGACTTTTATTCAGTCATAAGCTGAAGAACTAAATTCAAAGAGAGTATCCACTATCCTGAAGAATCAGGAACTGAGAGCCATGAAACACGTTTGATACAGTATGACCAGCTGCCACAGGGAAACTGCAGCAGCTTTATGGAAGTGATGGAAAGGCATGGGATTCCAAGCCCTCTTCCTAGCTTCCACAGAAAATTTCCTTATCATATGCCATTGTTCTCCAGTTAACCTGGCCTTTATCTGGGTGTGACTTCAAATCAGCGCCTAGAGATGGGTCCGCGTGTGAATTATCACACTGCACAAGTCCAGTGAGGCAAAGAGAAAGAACCATAGTAAGAGAAAAGAGATCTTTTTCTTTAAGGCAGCTCTCCTGCCCTAGGTGTTGAGGTGCACAGCACAGTCAGCAGTCAGATCTTTTCTGGAGAACTGCTTCATCTGGTTCTGCTTGGTGACCTTGTCAAGGGCAAAGCACCTTGTGCCAGTGTGTGTGGCCATGGCTGAGAGCTGATGTAGGACTGCAGGAGTTTCCAGCTCTTTCCACGCAGTCTTTAGGGCAGGCTGTACTTGTTTTTCTCTTCTGTGCTTTTAAGAGATGCACTCATGTTTAGAAGTAAAAATGTTAACTTGATTTCTCTTGCAGCTATAGTACCATAACAATGGCTAACATGCTCTATTAGGAGATACATTTTCTAATTTAGTTTATCTTATTTTCCTACATTTTATCTTATCTCTGTAAATCAGAGAATATATTAATGATTTAGCAGAACATGAGTATCCTCAGCCTTAAATACAAGGACTAGAAGTAGGAAAATAAAACTCAGAGTTTCTTTTCTGCTATGGTTGCAAAACTTAATTTAGAAGAATGCCAGCCAATGGAATAAAGCTGCTATTTTTACCCTTTGGACACACAAAATTTATCATTAAAACTTACAATTAGATAAAGGATCTGAAAGCAATATAGATTTTAGGATGGAAAATTCTTCTCAGAGAGAAAGCCACAGCATCAATTTAAAGCTAATCATAGCCTGAGATCTGATAGAAAGAGAACAGTACATAGGAGGGCAGCCAAATAATTGAAGAGTCTCAGTCCAGGACTCTTGTACATGTACAGGACAGTACAGTAACTTTTATTAACACTAACACTAACCTAGACCACTGCCTACAGGGTATGTGAGCATCTATTCTGCAACAGGTACTTTTTGCATAGGCACACAAGTTAGGGCCATGGCCTTTGGAAATCTTGGCCTGGAATACCCCACCAAGGGCAAACAGCAAGCCTTCTCCAGAAATCCTCATATGTGCAAGCAGTATTGCATACATTTCACCTTAACTCCAAGTTTCTTTGACATCACAAGAAAATCTCTTCTAGGAATTATAGCTCTGTTTGGCGTGCTTGTATGTGCTTTAGAAATTAACTTGAAAATACATTTTTACAAATAAAGCAACTTTTAATTGCTATTTATAGAAAAAATATTGTCACTATCTGAGAGTCAGAAACTATCCTTTCCCTTGCTTTTAACTACTATCCTGATCCATTACACAGATATTCTTCCCAAGAAACAAAATCCCAGCTCCTCGCTTCCATCACTTTGGATGGAGTAGTTCTTAATCAGATGTGAAATGGGAAAAGGCATGAATTGATGTCACTTGAACTGCACAGACAAGAGAAATGAATTATTATGATAAGCATTTGCTGCTCTCGAGGCAGTAAATTGCAGGCTTGCTGAACACAAATAAAGACAACACATTACAAAAAATGGCTGATTGCTTATTCTCAACTGCCAAAAAGCTTCTCAGGATGCACCGAGAGAGAATTTCTGCAGCCAGAAAAAATTATTTCTGATGATGACAAGAGGAAAAGAAAGGAATCTCTCCACCCCCATCCTGGCCACCCCAAGCTTAAAAGTACCTAAATGTTCTGGTATTAAAAACAAAGATGAAATCACACTGAAACTCATTAAAGACAGATTAAATTAGTAGACTGCATGCACTTATTGATGAAAAATATGCTATTTCATTACTTGGGAATTGCTTTAAAATGCATATTTTAAAATACTTTGTTTGGTGTTTCTGATATCTTGCTTATGCTTCTTCCCAAGTATCAGAACAAGAGAGTTTAAGTTAGGGTTTTGTTCATGTGCTGCATGTAAAAGTTTGTGTCAATAACCTCACTGAAAAAACACTGCAGCCTTTTTGTTAGGAACACATCTGAGGAGAGAATTTTCATTTTTTTAAATCCAAAGATAATGTTGTAAGTAATCATTTTTTCAAAATCTATTTAAAAGAAACACCACCAATTTTACTGGAGTCTGCTAGCCATAGTGGAGTACTAGAAGCTGCCTGACAGTGGCTCCATGTTCAATTCTGAAAGCATTGTATGAAGGGGAGGAGACCAGAAGAAATTGGGAAGAATACTGCATATTCTAGAAATTCTGTATCTAAGCCTTGCATCCACTCCTGCAAAAGCCTGAAGAAATCTACAATTTTCTCCTTTAATCTTTTTTATTCTAGGCTTCTCTATACAAACACGTGGAAATATTTAGGCATTCAAATAACTTTAGGAGACCAACATACCTTATGCAGGGCACTTCCACTGCACAAGCATGTTCCTGGCAAGTTCAGCAGTGACTGTACCCTGGGTGATTAAATGGAGCTGGCCAGCAGGACCCCAAGCAGCGCCAGCCCACTTGAGCTAAGTGCAACATGACAGTGCCCAGACCCATCATGACTCCGGGCAGGACAGAGAGCTCAGCCTTGCAGCAATCCAGTTCTGACAAACACTGTCTTCAAAGCACATAAATAAACTTTGCCAGTAATTATACATGTATTTATAGTGCATCCTTCCTCCAGGAATCAGAGTGCTTTACAAATATCAGCCCATTCTCTGTAAGAGACTTCTTGTTTAGCAATCCCAGGACTGCCAGTACAATTGGCAAATGACATTTCAGTGGAAAGAGAGGTACTTCAGTGGCATCATTATCATCACTTGCTGGTTTAACAGAACTACTCTTTCCTTCTTCAAACTAGCATTTAGACACAATCCCCGTGCTTTTTGAATGAATTAAACAACATAAGCCTCATCTCTGGCTTAAAGGCTGTTGGCTAGGTTGAATGAAAAGCCTATTTCGCTAGAACTGCTAACAGCTGGGAATAAGAGATATCTCACAACAACATCTGGGAACACATGAATACCCTGGATTCCATCCCGTTCTTTCAGTGTTAAAATTCAGCTGAAGCTGCATGCCTATAAATCTGGCTAGAATAATGGGACTGTGTTGCCACACGTGTTTATTCTCTTCAGGACACCTAAGCTTTAAAGCTAAAGGGACATTTGCATTATGATTTAGTGAAACCAGAGCTGATTTCAGCAGAGTGATTAAGACTTCAGAACTATTTGTACAGTAGGTTGGTTACTATTACATGTTCTAATACCCAGGAGATAAAATTTGTCCTCAATTATTTTTCCCCATGCTCAAAGAGTGTCTGATCTAAACAAAGTGATTTTTTACCATTATCTCAATGACTGATATGTTTACTAGCCAGCCAACCACAGGCACAAAAGCAAGCATTTTCTTTATGACCAACACCTGATGACCTTGAAAAAACCTGCAACAGCAGCCTGTGGGAAGCCTATAGAGATCAAAGAAACAATTCATGTTTGTATTCATTTGAGTGCCTTTCTGTGTCTAGCTCTGTCTGGAGTTGTGCTACAAGAGCTGCATATTACTGGTGTGCTCTGCAAGCACAGTGACAATAGCTGCAAAGGCCAGGAAACAGAAAGCACTGTGCTGCACTGAGTGCTCCATCTCTGTCAGCAAATCACCAGAAATCCCTAGAGAACAAAAATTATATTGTGTACATCTAGGTAAGTTATATCCACTACCTCAGATGTTCTAAAAATATTGTAACAGTGCATATTTGAGATAGATTTTGGGGTGGGGGGGCTGTGGGACCTGTGTAGGTACCACATCACTTATCATTCAAAATAAATTATTTCCAGGATGGTGCTACATAGAGTGCTGTTATACAGCTGCTCAATGCCAGATTTGTAGAACATCCTAACTTACTTAAAGTGTCACAAAATTTTATGAAATTAATATGAAAATGAAGTCAGACCCACCTATAGTTTTAAAACTTTCTTATTTACAACGTTTCTTTAATGAGACCTGATATCCAAGACTTCTGCTTTATGTTTCAAACAGGTGATTTTGCCTTTTGTAACATCTCTAGCCCAGACAGGCTGTCCTGTCTGGAGAGATGAGAAAAGAGAGTCCAGGCACATTAATACATCTCAACACAGGCTGCTTTAGAAAGTCAGCAATAATGAATAACTAAAACAGTGTAGAATTTATACTACTCAGGGGGTGTTTAAGTATTTGTCTACTCCCATCTACCCACACAGGAGAGCAGACAAGTGCCATGGTGAACAGCAGGAACTTGGGGAGGACAGCAATTCAGAATTATATGGGGTCTCTGGTGGAAAATAGCTAAAATCCACAACTGGGAATAAGGAAGTCCAGCCAGAAGTGTTCATTCTCTAGTGTAAGGACAGAGAGTTTGCACTTTGCCTAGCGCAATCAGTTCTGCAACAGTCAAACAGTGCTTCAAAAGTATATCTGGAAAAATTCCCAGATTCCACATTTGATCCTTTAATTTAAACCTCCAAGAAACGAGGGCGGCTACAGAAGCAATGAGAAGGATTAAAGGACTGGCTTCCTTCTGCCTCCCCAGCTCTGTTAGAAGAGGGTGAGTCACGTACATCTCTTCTTAATCATCGAGCTACAAACCACCTCCCCCCTTTTCCTCTCCTACTTCTCCCTGCTCCCAAACATGTCTGCTATCACCAGAGCAGCCCTTCCCCGATAGATGTGCACAGCAGTATAATAAATGACAGTTTCCATTTCTCATGACTGATCCTGTAATTCTTTCTGTGCAAGGCAGTTAAACAATTCAGAACCCCTCACAGGAAGGAAGTTAATTCACCCAATTAAAACAGGAGGTCAATCAATGATACCATTATCACAAGTGAAACACGGCCCAGATACCAAAATGAACATCCTTACTGACATGCTGAAGGAATGCTTGTGCTATTTCTTATGTTCAGGACATAAAGGGATGCATTTGCAATGACTTTAGCTAACTTGCCAGCTTCTTCTTCGTTATTGGAGAGAGAGAGAGAGGCTGCTCCAAGGAGAAAATTCAGAACAACAGTTAATCTCTTTCCCTGAATTGCCTTTTCTAGGAACCTTATGTATCGTGGCTGACAGGCAAAGTCACCATCACCCAAGTCTTAAGGTATCCCTTGCACGTATTCCTTTGAGGAATTTGTGATTTTCTATGTAAAACCCAGGGGAGCTTGTTTTCCCATACTTCAGGCCTCTCCATATACCAAACCCTTATTTTAACCTTTCATGCTCTGAAAACTACTCTTGCTGAAAATTCCCAAGTAGCCTGCAGAACCACTGGATGGTTTTTGGACTAAGAACAAAAAAAATATTAAAAAACACCACTCTAGCCAAAAATCTGAGGGTTATAAAATAATCAAGCCTTGAAAAACAGGGTGCACAAGAAAGAGTAAGAATCTCCCAAACACCCATGGCAAAAGTGGACATAATCTTGTAGCTATTATCAGTTAAATAAACATATTCTCTGGCCCCCAAAGCTTTTTCCTAGCAAAATACGACTGATAATTCCATTATCACCAGAGCAATGCAATGCACTGCATCCAGAATAGGGTACCTTATATGCTTTGTAATTGCTCAGAAAAGCATTTGTAGATGTTCTGCTATCTCCAGAAACAGCTATCCCAATAAAGTATCTCATTTTAGTGCACAAAACATGCCCCACTGGTATACAGAATCTTCAGGCAAGATTATCCTGATACATTTAAAACATGCCCACATATGGATATGTCATCAAATCCAGACTCCTTAGCCTCCTCCTTTTCAGCACCATGTCAATTTTAAATGATTCTGGCTGAGAGAGATGGCAGGATGCTGAAAACCCTGTCAGCAACTGGCAGGCAGACTCCATTAAAGTACTCAATATTGCTAAGATTGGTTCCACAGGACTTAAAAATTACTCTCCTGTGAAAACAAATTCATCAGGTTCTCTCTCACGCTGTCCACAACACGGATTTCAATCCACAAAAGCACAGGTCTAAACAGTCCCCTGACCATGGGTCACTTTGCATTCAGGGTTCAAACAAAAATAAAATTTCAAGTGGAAAAATTACTGGAACCACAGAGGATAGAACTGTAAACATTTGTAAAAATCTGTGTATGTTCATACAGAACACAAGCTGATTCAGAAGTCAGCTTTGCAATGATATCCACAGTGAAGCCAAGGGTGGGGAGTGTGGAAAAGGGGTACCAGGTTTAATGAAAGGTTTTTGTCAAGCTACAGCAATGTCACCTTTCACTACATAAAAAGCAGTTTTAAGGCTTAGAATTACATTCTCAACTCCACAGAGGGTTGCAGGAGATTAGGCCACCCAGAGACTAGTGTCTGTGTTTAAATGTATTTAAACACTGAATTGCATTTGGCTCCAAAGTACGAAAATGTCCTCCTGATCCTGGTAAAAACCCACTAAAAAAACCATGCATTCTCTAAAAACACCAATTCTGAAAATTTAAGAACATCTTATCCTATCTCTAACACCAGAAAGGCTCCACTGTGTGTGGCCTTGAAAGAGCACACAAATGTGCCGAGGTGGACTATTGAATCAATATGACCTGCCTCAATCTCCACTTCCAAATAATCATCTCTGAAATCAAATGAAACCATTAATTCTCTACTAGGTTCCTCAATGAAGCTTTATGGCCTGTGACATGTACAAGCTGGAACAGACAGTGTTAATGGCCCAGCTTTTAAACCTACTTGTTTGAGCTTGAAAACATTTCCTTTTACATCGTCTCACAGAGCACGTAGCTCTGGGCACCCTAAACCCCTTGGAGGTGCTGTCCTCACTGCTCATGTCAGCTGCAGGAATATTATGCCTAATTTATCTCTGCATTGTTAGATCAATAACATCAGCACTCTACCTCAAGCAAGCCTGTCTGCAGCTTGGTAAGAGTTCAAGCCTATCTTTCTTCATCCAAAACATTTTGCATTCTGCTGGTGTTTAGGCTAGACTCAAATATTCAGTTCTTCAGTGGGATTGCTCTACTTCTGTACAATAAGAGCTCCTTGAAGAAGAAAAACAATTAACCTCTGTGGATATCTTGGGAACATATAAATCTTCCACACCTTCCTTTTGAATTTATATACACGTTGTAAGGGCAAAGTCACAATGAGAACCTTATGAGAAAAAAGACAATCAGAGCTTCTGTACAACCCAGTGCCCCTGTTG
The DNA here is from genome assembly GCA_013397245.1 of Thryothorus ludovicianus. Taxonomy (NCBI): domain Eukaryota; kingdom Metazoa; phylum Chordata; class Aves; order Passeriformes; family Certhiidae; genus Thryothorus; species Thryothorus ludovicianus. The sequence continues at coordinate 351,818 of VZTB01002462.1, forward strand.
CTCAAAGCCCTTTACTCCCCAAAATACTTCCTAACTCAGACACCAGATATCTTGTCCCAGACACCCTCATGCCTCCAGCTCTCTCTCAGGTCTCTCCATCCCTGGGCTCCAGCTGGTGAAAAGTGGCCAGACAAGCCCCCCTTGATCTTCTCTGGAGTGCTCTTAGGGGTAGTCCAAATATTCAGAGCCAGTCTACTGCTATGAAGAACCCACCAAAGCACAACTTAAAGAGAAAAACAGAAAAGGCAGCCCCACCTGAGAATAATTCTCCATTGACTGGTGCCATTGCAGCCCAGAGAACCAGGCCAAGAAGAAAGAGGAAGGTGCACAGCTGCAGATATAATTGGAGATGTTACACTTGCAAGACCAGAAGCTGGAATATGAGTAATGCACCTAAGAAAGTTGATGGATGTCCTGGAGGCAGCTTATTCTACCCCTAAGCAAAAAAGTAGGCAGCAGAGGGAAAGAATGATCACAGCCACCTGTTCTCCTTTATGATGGCAGCCCCTTTTGTTTCCATAGGGTACTCTTTGCCAGCACAATTATCTCCCCAGTTCTATAGCCTGTGTATTAGAGAGTAGACAATCAGCTTACACAAATGCTTTATTTTGACAGCAAGTCTCCATAGTTTCAGCATCTTTTAATACCTTTGTCTTTTTTCTTCTTTCTCTTCAGTTCTGACAAACTATTTTCTTAATGGCAGTCAGCAAAGAATTAAAACTCCTTAGAAGACAGAGATAATATCTAGAAAGTGGTATACATCATACTAAACAAGCTTTGCAACAGATTCCTGCGCTACTCATCTTGATTTATTTGTATATATTTGATCAGACAAGTGTATTTTGTTCTGTATTCAGGCCAAAATTTTAACATGATGTATAAAGATAGGTAGCTAGCTAGGTGCGCATCAAACCTCAAAAATAAAATTGGTGAAATCATGCCAAATGCAATTGAGTCAGAGGAAGCTGAAACCAAAACCCGCACAGTGACAGAGCAGTGTTCATGTTCATCTGAGTCACACAACACAAAAGGCATTTAAAATATGAGTTCATCCTTTTCAAGATGGAAGGCAGACAGGCTTTTTTAATTGTGCAAGCTTTGTAAGACATAGGCAATGAAAATTGACAGTTTATTGACCAGTGAACCTACTGTCTGAGTAAGTAAAGCCTCTTGTATTACTGTAAAATAAGTGTGGACTTGTTTCAAGATCTCTGAAAAGCAGTGGTTGTGTTTTCAGGACAAAGCATATAGTAGTTGTATAGAAATGTCCTTCCATAAGCAATATGCCCAGAAACCTGGAGCCTCTATAGATATGCACATATAGAGACTTCAATGGCAATAGTGTCTGCAGGTGAATGGCTGGATCTAAAGAAAGCAAGGCAATACAGGCAAACATCTTTTTCTCTCAGAGAGTGAAGGAAGACTCAGTATTTCAGAGGCAGTTCCTTTCCGTTGCTGAAGCTCTGTCAGTGGACACTTTGGAAGATACATGCCAAACAGGGAAGTCCAAGTGCACCGCACTTCCCAAGCTTGCTGTCTCCCACAGTCCCTGCAACCCTGTAGCTGCTCTTCTCCAAAACACTTTTTTTCCCTCAGGTACTTCCACTCGATCACACCAATGTCCTTATCACCTTGTACCCACAACCACTCTGCACAAACCAATACCCCAGGACACCCATCTGGAGGTAGTGTCAGAAATATAAACACATTTTTAACCAGAATTATAGGTCTATCCAGCCTCCAGATCTGCAAGAGAAATGTAATCTGATATAACACATTGTAACAGAGGTAGAAAAACAGTAGAGTTATCTCTTCAACAACTGAAAACTTTGAGCAAAGAAGCACTACTGTGCCCATCCTTTTGGGTATTTCAGTCTGTATACTTGTTTGGACTAAAATGTCAACAAGTTTCTTTCACCAGGAGAAATTGGAAAATTGATTTTATCCTAAAACAAATACCTCTGGTACATGACAGGCACTGTTAGGGAGCCATGCCAGCAGAGAATTAAAAAAAAAAAACAGCAGCACAAACTATTTCTCATCCACCATTCTGTGAAAAACTGTCACAGTCAGAACAGCTTGAAATAAACCTCTCAAATGAGCTGCACTGTTTAAACTATCCTAATTCTCCACTGCCCAACATTTCTCCACATTTTGAGATGTGGCTTGATACCTCTGCATTTGGACAGTGAAATGCTACTTAGTTTCCCATGTATGCAGAATTTTTCTTGGGTAAAACAGCAGAGGTTTGGATCCATAATGTTCATGAAGTATGGGAATTTATTTCTACCAAACCCCTCCCACTACTGTAAGGCAGCACTCCTTATTAGCTGTAACCAGTTCTGGTTGCTCTAGGGAAAACACTTCTAATTGAGACTTGAGTGTAAAAGAAAGTTTCAGATCAACTTCCTTTTTGCTGCTGATCGTGATTGGCTTCCCAGAGTAACCCAGCACTTGCAGCCTAGCAGCGCTCTCATCAGAAGTGGGCTTGACCCTTGAAGTCTCACGGAAAAGAAACCTTCCTGACAGTGAGTAAGTGCCACTTATAAAAGAGACCTGTGCGAATTCTGAAGGAACAGTAAAAAAAAAAAAAACCAACAAACAAGCACTGTTTACTAAAAGTAACTTCTCTCAGTGCAATTCGCTTCCTGGTAAGCCTGCACAGCACACATCTCCACAGCCTCCTTTTGCCTCACTGACGATGCTACAGACAGAAGTTCCCACTGCACAGCAGAAACTGCACCCATCTCATACAGCAGAGCACTTCTTGTCTCATCTGGGTGAGAACATAAAGGAACAGCCACACAATTCCCCTTGCTTTCACCAGCGCCACTACAGAGTCTGCTCCACAAGCCAGCTGCAGGCCAGACAGAACCTCTGTTCCATATTCACTTGTATTTCTACATGGAAAACCAGACACTACACTGCAAGAGGCACATTTTCAGATAGAATGTTCTAAATTTCCAATTAGATTTTAAGACACAGATACATGTTTATGTTTAAGACAGATTTTTCACCTATGAGTCTGGTCAGGTCAGTAGGTAGCCTTTAATTTTAAAATAAGCACAGGCTTTTCTCCTCCCCAGAACTTCATAAAGTTTTCCTGCTAGCACATCAATGCTTACTTTGTACTTTCTCTGACCCAAAAGCTTTATTACTCATCTGAACAATTACTGAGAATCAGTGAACTTTTCCATTTCAGATTTCAATACAACTTCACCCAAAAGTAACCTATAACTTTTAAAGTAATTATTTCAGTTATTTATTGGGTTTTGTAATTTGCTTTGTATCTTACCTCACTCCTGCTCTGCCTGATGCATGTGTGTAAGAACAGAGTCTACTGACTAGAGATCATCTTTCTTGTGAAGAAAAAAATGCCAGAAGCTGAAATATTTCAAGGCTCTGCATGCACAGTTAATGAAACAATTAGATACATTTTCCTGTCAGAAATTCCTACCTCATATCAGTGTTCAGTTCCCACAGAGGAACCTTACCTTAATGGCTGAGTCTGACTGGAGGCTTTGGTTGGCCCTGAGACTTCCTCCAAACTCTTCCCCTCACAGCCAGCATGCTGTAAGTAGCTACGCACTAAAAATGCTTTTCCAAGACTGGGCTTTCCTTCAAGAGAAGGGAAGGGATTTGGCACATCATGCCAGCACAAGCTGATTCTTGGCACACCACACTGGCTGGGCCATACAGGTGACCACCTGTCCTGAATGAGTTCCCACAAATGGTGCGAGAGGCCAGAGAAAAGTAAATGGATTAAGAAGATATTTAGGTCTAAGCTCCTCAACAACCTAAATGCCCTCAGGCAAAAAAACGGGAAAAAAAGTTAAATAAGAAAAGAAAGAAAATCAAGAGTCTTTGTGGGTCCTGGTTAATGTTACATTTTCTTTTGACTGGCTCCTATTTTTTAAGTTTCTTTCAGGGCTGTAGTTTTTTATGTTGCCAGTCTAATGCACTCAAGAAACTAAAACTAACAACATGAATTGCCTTTCATCACTGTCCTTTATGCAAACGAAATCTTTTTAAATCAGGGTGAGCCAAGTAATATAGCTCCAACTTTTTAAGTGGGAAACAGAAGCAGAGCAGTGATTTCTTCAGAGGAGGCAAGGCAGGGAGATAGTCCCTCACAGTTTAAGCCTATCTTCATCTCTTAAGCAGAAGGTAATTATGCATAATGTGAAAGGGCTGTTCTTCTCTTTCTAGACAACTAACTTCTGAGGACATTGCAAGCACAAGCTAAAATTTGTCCCCCTTTCAGAGTACTTCAAAAAATTTATAGAGACAGGCAGTGAAATGGATCTGTGAAAGAAGCTAGCTTGCTAACTGCTCTAAAATGAAAAAAGGAGCCTGTCTGCTGTTACAGCAAGCCCAATATTTTAGAAACCTCCAAGTGTTTGATGGAGCATCCAGAAGAGCACTGTTGGCAGGGGAAGCACAAACAAAGGCTGCCTGTAAATCACATTCAGCAAAATTACATGTTTTGTTCTAGAATATGGAACTTGATTCCCTGTAGCCTTGTATCTTCTGCAGTCATTTACATCAGCATGAAGTAATACACTGATGGCCTGTAGAACCAACTCTTCGATGTAGCTAGCAGCATTTTACACACGACACAGACATCTGCTGTAAATGTCTCTAAGAAGTTACAGTATACTCAATCTGTTGGACAACACACAAGCATACAAATATTTAAAAAAAAACCAAAAAACCCAAATAAAACCAAGTATTGACATTAAAAATCTGCCTACATATTAAAAAGAAAGTTAGAATGGGAACAAGACAGCTAGAGTGGACAGTCTCAGTCTTTACTAAGACTGTTTTATGAAGTTCACAATCAACATCTTACACATGGAACAACTTAAAAGAACTCTACATTATAAGATTGTGCAATTTTAAAACTTGCAACTTAAAGCCTGCATTTTAAAGCTTTAAATAGATGTCTGAATTACAGTTGCTTCAGCAGCCTAAATCCAGATCTCAAGCATACTTTGGGATACAAACTTTAAAAGCTCATTAAGCTCTTTTACACAGAACCCTTCCCTCAATCAGTGCACAGAGGTTTTAGATTCTATAGCTTCTACAAAACTACTAAGTGTGACTGCTCTCATTATTTACGCACAGGTCTTGCATACCACGCACATTCACATTCTGCTCAGAAGCCTGAAGAATTACTTTTCTGCTGATTGTGTCTGTATTATGATCATATGTGACGTGATTCACAAATATTAGGGGTTTCTTTGCACTGTATCATCCATGTTTTATATATTTGTAACTAATTTACAGAGAGATTAAGATAAAAAAGATATCCATTGACTTTCAGAAACCCCAGTAAGAAGCATAGGACACGATCCCTCTGGTTTAGATATGACTTAATTTGTGGCTGTGGTGCTTAACCTTTCTGAAAACCAGAACCCAAATCTCATTCAGTGAAAGAGGACCTTATCTTACAAGTGAGGAAGTTTGGTTTAAGGCACCTTAGGAAAAATAATGCAACAGGCAGAAACATGATGCAGCTCTCCAGGGCAGCAACAGCTCTCAGCTGCACCATTTCTACCTGCAGTCTCTTGCTTCAGTTGTCATGCATTTCTCAACCTCTCTTCTGTACTATAAACAAGATCCAAGCATTGTGGAAAATTCAGAGTGCAATCATCAAGTTTGAAAGACTATCACAATTTAGAAACCATAGTGGGAAATGCAGAGTCATGGAGATAACCTTTCTTCTAGCATTTCACAGTCTTTTGAGCACTGGCCTTTATAGCCTAAATAATATTCTTTGGAACTACCTAGTTACCTGCATAGAAATCCAGGAAGTTCTGTGGGGCTTTTAATTGAGTAATTTTTTGAAAAGCCCAAAGATTCTGTCAAGAGGCATAAAATCAATACCCAAATCTGTTTTAAATCTTGCGATATTTGCAATTGAGTTAGACAACCTTTTCCTAGACACTGCATGGAAACCCAGAGAGCTTAGGGACAAAACAGACCTCATCTCAATGTTGTTTTAGACTCATCTCAATGTTGAAGCCCAGGATGGAAGATGAAAGGACAGTGATGGTCAGTTTTGGGAAATCTTATTTATATAAATTAAACTAATTTAAAGCATAGTGTATGGATTTCCATATAGCTGACAGAAAGACCAAGACCTTAGCTGAAAGTCATATTCCTACTCCAAAGCACAGGACTGCTAGTTCTTAAAATTAAAATTCATGAAAATATTTACTTGGCAGAGAGGAGATATTCTTCAATTGTGTAAATTGTGATTAAAATTTTAAACATCTGAAAACAGGGTCTTAATAGTTAGGAAACACAGGTTCCTGTCAATGTTTTCCAGGTTTTAACATGTTTATACATTATTATTTCTTTGGTCTCTTCTGACAAATTTGATCTAAGACATCAGTTCTGCTCTGAATAGGGAGATGGACTAGATAACTTCTGGAGGTCCTTTCCAACTTTACAATGGGAGTTTCCAATACACAGCTCTTTTCAGAGACAAATCCTTCATTTTTTTATAAGACCAAGTGACATCAATACCAAGTCAAGTTTTACAAGTAATGACTCCCAAATTTAAGCATGGGATGTCACAAAATAAAACACTGACATGCTCACTGATGGCATTAGTTTTCCAAAACATGGCTTTCCACTGTAGGCAGTTCTAGACAGGAATTAATCTAATTAATTAATTTCTTAAGTACTCCCTTGCTAGCCAGCAACTATAGGTAAAAGTAACTCACTAAGCTTTTATGATCACTCTGTGCTCTGAATAACTGTCTGAGAAAAACAGATCTGTCTAGCATCTCAGTCAATTTATTCACAAGACAAAAACAATCCAGGAGGCATCAGATTACCATTTTAGTGCTGATTCTCTAAATGCACTGAAGCTGCAGTGAGGTTTGCCAATTTGCCCTTAAAGGCAAAGTGCACTTATTGTATATGTAACTGCATCCTTAACCTTGACTGAAATGTGCTGACCATCAGACAGGCTGAAGAGAATTACAGCTTAGCTGCTTTCATTAGTACAAGCATGTATGCAGCTAGAGTTTCAGATCAAGGCCCTGAAACATTGGAAATCACCATTCTCTCCTTGAGCTTGCTATAAAAAAAACACATCATAAGGAAATGAATGGAAAGAAGAGGGATGAAAAAGAAATGGAGGATTAGTTAATAACATACCTTCCTGACATAAAAAGGCCTTTCTCTGCTCTAAAGTGTATTTCCAGATCTAGAGCTTATCTGAAGTATGAGCTAGACTCTTAAAGTTATTTTCAGAATATTAAAAACAAATGATTCTTAGTTTTAAGGATACAGTACGCATTTCTGTAAATCAACAAGATAACAGAACAATGAAAGAAATGCTTTTCCAACAATAATACTCCAGTTATAAGACATTTCACTATATTATATATGTTAATGAGGGGCATTTACATAAAGAGGTAGGAGAATAGTGAGGGTGTACTTTGAATTTTGAATCTGGACTACTGTTTACTTCACTCACTTTATTACCAGAATCTTAAACTATGCTTCCTTACTGCAATTCTCCTCTCCTAATGTTTCCATACACTGGCAAGAGTGAAATGGACGAAACTCTGATCTTGGAATACCATGGACTGTATTCTTCCTCAGTGCTATTAACTCCTTCCAAACAGAAAAATATTTAATTACAGCACTGCAAATGAGAGAATGGGAGAGAGAAAAGAATATTCCATCAGGAAAAATTTTAAGATAATGAATGAGAAGTGAAATGTCACTGTGATGCTCATCTCAAAACAAAGGCTGCACAATGCCAAAAACAGGGTCCTCCTAGGAGGAGAAGTTCAAATGAAGAAAATAGATTTGAAATGTGTGGCTGACAAGCATGATGTGGTGTGCAAGTACCAAGATTTGGCAGTATTAATGCAAAAATTCTGAGCTCTGAATGCTATTATGCATTACATATAACTCCTGAAGAAGGAAAGCACAATCTCTGCTAGTTAAAGGAGAATATGCAAGGAAAGGGTGAAGGATGCTTTGAAAAAAAAAGGTGGAGAGACATACAGTAAGAACAATACAGGATGATGACATGCTAAACAGCAGGTCTCATTATTATCTACCAAGGTTTTTGAGGGTAGGAGAGGAAAAATCAATATCTTAAAAACACCTGTATTTAAAAACAAAACAGCAGAGAAGGCATGCATGAATAAGATATGGAAAAATCCATCCCTTATCTCTTCGCTGGCAAGCAGAAACATTCTGGCCTGAGGAATAATGCTCTGGCCTTTATCATAATGAATTTCTGTCTAGAATGAGAAGGAAGATTCTTTACCACTGTTACATGACTAATATATTCAAGCACTGTTAAATCAAGCTATAGGACAGGCATCCTTTCTGTTTCTTCTCCATATCTGCTCCCATTCTGAGAAGGGTTTCAGAAGGTGCTTGACTTCATCATAAGCACCCAGAGCGCAGCACGTGCAGCACACAGGACTTACACAAGGCATTTGCTCTCCAATGTTTCTCTATTCATGCAAGTGAAATGCAAACTGTTGCACTCTTTCATTATTCCTCTTATTTAAAATTCCACATCTCTGAGCCTTATCCCAGTGACACTGAAAGCATTACAGAAACAATAACCCTCATCTAGAAGTGATCCCTTTCTGCATTACCACATTACCACTCCCTGCTATCTGAAAACTTCAAGGACACCCAAAGAATTTGTAAGGCAGTAAATGGCAAGTCTCTGATGAGTTTAAGGAGAGGTAATGGGTAAATGCAATACAAAGAGTTGTGTAATTTGTCCTACAGACCCCCTGCTAGGAAAAGTAACCCACCACACAGCCATAGCTTCCCCCTCCAGGCACTCCAAGCAAAATGCATTTCTAGCTATCATTTGCTATTGATGCTATTGACCAGAACACACAAAACTTCTGATTCTCTTCTTTACCCTTCTCCCCCACACCCGTAGATATTGCTTCTTAGTAAAAGTTATGCTTCCTGAATTTTGTATACTTACTTCTCAGCAAGCAACAGGCATCAACTGCAGTGCCTCTGGTGATAGAGTCAAATTAACCCAGGCAGCCACTGGCTACTCAGTGACATGTGAGGGTAGAAGGCCTTGGCCTGAGGGTCCAAATTGCACTGTCTTTGCTGTCAGCAGAGAGCTTGTTTAGGAAGATTGATCAAAGGGGGAATTTAGTCAAATGTCCCTTGCTCTGGAATAACAGCAATTAATCACAAATCAGCAGCACAGATTAGTAAATCACCAAGAATTAAACAGTGTCAGGTGGCAAACTCTAGAAATGCAGCTATGGGAGAGAGGATAAGATAGGATCTTCCTACAGAGCTACTGGGAGGCTCCTATTTTGTTTTCCAGCCAACAGAAGGTGACTGGGGGAGGGTGGATGGGTGGGAGGCATGCAGCTGCTGGGCAATGGGCACATCCAGGCAAGGTCATGCAGAAAGCTGAGCTGCATGCCAGCACACTGCAGCAGTGGAAAGGCACTCTTGCTGCCCCACATCTCACTCCAGTCATCTGTGGTCTCCGAGTTTGCTGCTGTATCTTAATGAGAAATTAAGAGGTGGGGAAAAAAAAGCTGCAGAAGGCATTGGAGAAAACTCATGTTTTCTTCCCTCTACAGACAGCCATCTTCCAATTTGGAAAGCTGAAAGGTACTGCAAGAAATCAGTGTCAAAGGGGACCACAGTTCCCATTTTCTTTGAGGTGAGTGACAACTGTACTTCAGCTGTCTTCAAGAAATAAGTAAAACTGAGCATCTGGAAACTATCACATATTTCAATTCTCATCTTTTTCCCATGCTAAAGAAAAAGAACCAAACATTTAAAGTTGCCATGGACTAGCCATGCTGTAACATGATGGAGTTTGGACCCACAAGAACCCATATACAGATTGAATGATAGCACAACATTTTAAAGGAACCAAAAAACATAACCTTGGAAGGAATGAAAAATCATGGTTCTCAAGAGCTGGTGCTGCCACATATGCAATAGCATATGCTATGTACAACACGCAGCCTTACTATGTCTTATGAACTGTTTTAATTACCACGTTCATATTAATATAGACATGAAAACCCCTGGCAACAGTGTCCCAGTGTCTGTAGAAGTCTCTATTCTGCAGCAAGGTCTTGAAGTGAGGATCTCTGCCTGGTGTGTGTTGATCTGTCAAATCCCATACATGTGATGCAAGACATCAGCACCCCTGACATCTGTCTGCAGTGCAGCCTGAACCTCATGCAATTAAAACCTGGCTCCTGCTCCAAGGCCCCATGCCACAGTCAATCACACAACCAGGCCATGGAGCCATGCATTACCATAGAAGAAAGATACCAGGTCTGCATTTGCCCAGCACCTTATAGAGGGGTTAGCACCAGGGAAGGCTCCTGAGGATAAAGAAACAATCAGGGGATGTAAGACTGTAAAACAGGTGTTGCTGCTCCTTACCAGAGTCCTGTCTGCCTCTTCTTACAGGAAATGCCTTCCTGAAACAGCAGTGATGGTGAAGTCCTCAGAAAAGCTTCACTTTAGAAGTGCTACTCAAGTGTTTGTAATATTAACTTAGCAGGTTGCCAACTTTTATTGTTTCTTTCATCTTAGCAGGATTCACACAGCTGATCTCTTGAAAGCAATTAATCAGTGTCCTAAATTCCACCCACCAATAGGTTGCACATAGGTTTCTTAAGAGGAAAAAAATTAAACTTTTTAATTAAGTTTTTCCATCAAAAATCCGGTCCTGCTGGTAACAGTCAGGAAGGTATGCAAAAGTAATTACTCACACAATCTGTTTGTCACACTCTTGCCACTCTCTTCTGGGGCATCCAGCATTCTTCTTCCAATTCATTAGCATCCCTGCCCTGCCCACAGTGCCTCAGGAACAGCATGCCCCTGTTTTCCTTCTTTGGATTAAACACTCCTATACATTCACAGGTCAAGAATTTGGATGCCTTCCCCCTTGCCACAATTGAATAAGCACATCTACATTTGTTGCCTGTTTTCAGGAGCCTGAGAGTGAAGGAGGAATCCAAGCCACTCACTTCCCTGTTGAGCTTAATTAGCATGTCAGACAAAAACCAGGGGGAAGAAAATTTTATTAAGAAGCTGTTTTAAAAATTGCAGCCACCTGCTAGACAGTAAAACTCTTTAGCTTTTCCTCAAACAAGGAGGGATTGCTGGGCTTGGAGCATCTCATCTGCCAAAAGTATAGCTTGTCAGTTAGTGCTAAGTGAAATTGTGAAATTTTGTGACTTAATGAAAAAACCCAAAGGCAACATAATTCCCTGCACTACAGTGACTCATCTCCTTGACCCTTCAAGGGAGACAGGAATGATCAGTAATAATTCTCCTACTTTATGATGACCATTTAACTTTCAATACTTTCTACAGCAGATGACAGGCATTTGGTTTATTATTTTTGTCAGAAAACACTGTACTGTATGGTTTACTGTATAACCTGTGTTGTTCACCACTGTCAAAATGAAAGCAAGTCAAATCATCAAGGCAATCTATTTGCAACTCAGCTAGTTTGACTTCACTGCTTGCAATAAAACCATTTTGCCATTAGGGAAATGATAAGCAGGGTACTCAGACATCCCCCACTGCACAGCATGTAGATTTTGCAGAATTTTACAGTAAGAAGTCACACCACTTCAGCCCATTTGTGAAATAAACCCCATGTCCCCTCCTCCCTGGGGAGGAGGGGATGCCATGAAGGAAATCTACAGCCCTTTGGCCATCTCTGACCCCCTTTAAATGGAAAACACTGTATCAAGTATCACTAAGTTAAGCAGCAACGCAGGAGCTCTCACAAATAAATCCAGGGCATACTATCACTCTGGTGGTTGTCAACAGCTAAACTGAAACAATGTTTCACTAACTGAAAATGGAAGTGCCCACCTGTCAGTCTGAACCTGCTTGTCTTCCTTAATCCACAAGCATCCCAAAGGATCAGACTGCTGGTACTGCAGAGTTGCTCATGCATGCATTTACCTTGCAATGTAACTCACAGAACAGCAGCAGATCCTGCTCATGGAAGCGTGGCTGGAAGATCTCCAGCAACATTCCTACCCAGCTCCTCAAGCCAAGCAGCCTGGGAGCCAGAGTAGCGCTCTCACACAGAGATAAGATTTCATAGTCCTTGAATATTTCAAAAGAGAAATTGCAAAGTGGGTTTGGGCTCCTCAGACATGAGAGGAAATACAAAAGTTATAAGAAGGATGGGAGCAAATTGCTTTTTCCTCATAACCTTTCTGCCCATTCCTCAGGAATCCCTACATCCTGCTTTCCCAGACCTACACTCCTGAGAGAAGACCAGAAATCCTATGACCATATTTTTAGTTTTGAAGTTGGAAGAAAGCTTCTGGACAGAAAATACCAAACCCCTCAATTTCCCTAGCTGTTGCTTCTCCTCTAAATTGCTCAGTTGATACTGCTCCTGCTGACAAATTCAGGCACTGTCTCGGCAAACACATCTTAACACCCAGCAAATTGGCCAAAATCATGACAGCTGGCACAGTGTTACACCTCAGCAGTGTAAAAGGAGGCAACAAGAGGCAACATAATTTACCACCCAAAGAGACACTTCATGTGTTCAGAGACTGGAATTTGCAGCTTCCTGCAATTTAAACCTGTTTCTGGAAACTATACTGTACTGAAAAAACCCTCAATCTTTTACTCAAATCCCATTTTCAGAATTTTTGTTAAGGCAATTGGGAGTACAATATTCCTTGTTTGTTTTGTCTAAACTTTCCGACTTTCTGGCATCAGATGAGAATCTGCAAATCTGAGGTCCATAAGGTGGCTATTAATACATTATTAGGGCTGAGTTAATGACTCAGCATTCATCTGCTGCATATATTTCTCTAAACAAAGACACTGAGATTAAATGCTGCTGGTAGACATACTATCACTTTCTACATAAAATACTCCGTAGATTATGGGTCTGTATGCATTGCTAGATCTGAAATTAGATTAATCCTTTTAGAGTAAAAACAAGGAAGGATGAAAATCTCATGACCTACTTTTTCTTCTAAACTTGAAAGCAGTATTTTTACAGTACCCTTATCTTCCTAAAATACACAGCAAATATTATAACCTTGAGTGTGTCGGTTGATTTTTAGAAACACAGCTGACTTTGCACCTTTGACTAGAATTACTTTCAGGAAAGCCTGGCTCGCAGTTTATTATTTTTACTTTACAGATGTTCCTACCCCACAGCACCTTTGTGACTCCCCAAAGAGGTTTATTTCACAAACTCATAAATCCACCCATAGACAGACACATCAGGGCTATCTTCTGCTATGGGATTTCTCCCCTTTCTGTCTAATTTAAACTATTTCCTAAATAGTTATGTTTCATTTTGACATGACTTTTCCTTGTTTGCTGTATGTCACTTTGTTATACATTGGTAAGGTTTTTCACCTTGCCTTTCTTGGATAATTCAGCAGCAGTTATCCAAGATCCTAATAAACTTCTGCATTCCCACTTTAAGCAATTAAGGATACCTAAGTGTTCAGCAGTCTCATAAGCACAATTCTGCCACAAGTTGTTGCTATTTGATGAACTGCTGATTAGAGGGTACTCTTTCCTCTAATAATAACTGTCTCTCTAATAGTCCCTGGAATTCCTTTATATAAAACTTCCTTTACAGTAATTCAAAGCTGATGGTCAGGCACCATGACACTGTGAGCGGGCATGTCAACACACATATTTGTGTGGAGAAAGAGCAAAGATACAGATAAACAAGAACTAATGTAAATCAAACACAGAAAATACTTTTATGCAGGCCTCTGACAAGACAACAATGCAAGAAGAAACAAGATGATTGTTTATAGCTCCACAAGTATCCAAAGAGCAAAAAAAAAATTGAACAAAAGCACTGACAGATATAGAGAGAACATTTTGGAGCTGCATCATCAGTACTAGTAAAGGATACTTTATTCTGATCCCCACTATTTAAGCATTCCCCAGTTGTATCCTCCCTTCTCCAAAAACAAGGTAATAAACACAACAGCTCCGCTTGGAAAGGAGGGTGAGAGGGAACCATGAAGCTGCCGGTCTATGTCAGGTTCATTACTACTGCTCTACATCTCCTGCCATCTTCAGATGTTTCTTGCTGCCCGAAGCAGCCCTCTGCAGGTGTGGCTGCAAGGTGACCATTCCTGCAAGCTCTCACCTCAGCTGCTCATCTCTGCTCCTCCTGCACAAAGCAAAAGGGGGTCAGAGAAGCTCTTCAATGTGCCTCTTTCTCTCCATTCATACAAGAATACAAGATAAACACGATAAAATTCTATAAAATAAAAGTAGGAATATTCAAACACTGGTGAGGCTGATGTTAAAAGCTAGATTACTTTGTGTGTTAGGGCTCTCTCCCCCTTAAAGACAGCACTTATATGTTCACTGGGGAAATATGACAAGTCTTTCAAAGCCCTCAGACAAGCTGTTGCACCACAGAACAGCTTGGTTAGGGTATGAACTTTTTCTGCCACATGCTGTGCAGTGGGCGTTGCATTAAAGCCAATGGAAAACCATTTGGCATCTCAACTATACCTGCACAGTTCTGGACAAGTTTCTGGACCATTTCCAGCTGCCTGAATAATTTTAGGACCAGGCCAGATGCATTCATTTTGCTTTATTTTATGCGTTAAATATTTTGTATTTATTTTATGTTGTATGTGTTAAAAACCGCTGCACTTTAATTCAAGACCTTTCATTTGCCCACCTCAAAAATACTTAATTATTATCTTCAGTGCATGAGGTGAACAGGAATAGGCAATTGAAAGCACTAAGTGTAAATACAGATATTTAGCATTGATGTTCAGCAGAAAACCAAAATGCTCCTGTTGTACCCTGATTCAAGGTATTTGATTCATTAGAAAGTATTCCACCTCTTGCACAGAGCAGCAGAAGCACAAGTGACAGCTCTGTGTAGCTGTGCAGACTTTATATACATCCACTGCAATTGCAGCCAAATTCAAGTCTGTTTTTCACAAGCAAAGATACTTCTCATCAAGTAGTAAATCAAACACCAACTCTACAGAGAAACCTGAAATGGGGACACTGAATGGCAGCAACTTTGGATATAGATTAAACATAATAATCATTAGGAGAGCAGAGGGTTAACTAGGAGGATTTGCTGCCAGAGGAAACCATTCAGGAAAAAGAGTGACTTACATGGTTTGAACATTTGCAAGAACACAACTAGTATCTATATTCAAACCGTAGTGGACACCATTTTTTAAAAAATCTACTTTTAAATGAATGAAACTTTAAACTGAACCCACAGTGGCTTTACTGAAAAGCAGAGTATGCAGCCAAATGGGAAAAGGACCCACTCCATAGGACATGGGATGCAGCCTGGCACCATTACCAGGTTTTACCACCCTGCCTTACTGTGCCCCAATACTGTTGCAAAGCAGAGCAGCCAAAGACATCACCAAAAACACACCAATAGTTCAACTGCTTCTCAGGATTCTGGTCAGCTGTTTGGCTGTCCCACTGCCAGAAGCATCTGCCCACATGTGATCTTGTGCTGACAGACAGTGCCCTTCTGAATTCTTCACAGCGCTGAGTGCTGTGAAACTGCTGAATTTATTATGAAAGTGAGGGAATTAACACCACATCCACACAACTAAGGTTGCTGTTCACAGTATGCTGTAGCTTACCAATCTACTACCAGCAAATCTGACCACAGAAAAGTCTTTTGTACCTAAGTATGGAGGAAAGCTGGGGAGAGAGGTCCTCTGTCGATGGTTCACCTCTCATTTTTATTTGGAGACTTTGGAGACAGTTTTTTTTGAGTATACAGAAGAGGCAGAGAACAAACATTATAACAAGCATGCCCATGCAGAAAGCTCCTCCTTCATTTGTATTTTCTTTACCATTATAAAAAAAAAAACAAAACAAAACACACACACACACAAAACCTCTAACAGCAACAAAAAAAGAAACATTTACATGAACTGTTACCTCTTCTAACCTTGACTGATGGAGGACCTTAGACGGAGAAAGTGGCAGGGCAGGACAGACTGGCACATTTAATTGGAAAGTGAATTTTGGCACTGCAGCTCCCTGCATGCCTGCAGAAGCCCTGCATGTTCAGGAATGCCTTCCAGATCTCAGTTCTCCTTCTGAGCTCCTATTCTTCAGTGCCAGCCTTTTCCCCTTCCACCACTATTAGGCCAGAAAGAAATCAAAATACATCTTTCTCATTTCTTTATGGATCCCTGATGCAAGCAAGGGAAGAAACAAACCTGAATTGAGATACTGATGTAAGCAGCTTAGAAACAACCTAAGTATTTTTTACTTAATCCTTTAGAGTTTTCCTAGTGAGCTTTAATAATTAAAGGAGAAAAGAGGTTAAATTTAAAAATTAAAAGGACTTTTCATTTGAATTGCTCCCTCCACTTTTCTTTTTGCTCCTACTCCCCCTTTAATTTGTACAACAAATCTCACGAGTTCCTCAGTACAAAGACTGCTCAAATCTGATTTTTAATATTTTTCAACTTAGTTATTCATCAAAATCAATGAGATTTGGGTTTTTTTAATAAAAGAAATCCACGTTTTCTTGCTAGTTGGTCGGAATTCCTTCCTTTTTTAAAAACATGAAGTAAAAATAAACAATTGTCTGTTTAACCAGCTAAATGTTTGATTGCAGTTTAGAAGAGCTTTACAGTAAGAAAAACTTCCAAGGCTTGTCAAGAAAGAAACTGTATATTGATCTATCTGAAATCTGCTCAGCACAATAACATTTCTGTAATTTGAAAAGGTAAATCCCACTCTCCTCTCTTATCCATTTTCCAGTCAGTCATAGCAATTTGTGTAAAATTCAGAAATGTCAAATATAAATAACCAAAACCAGATCTCAGGCAATCTCTTAGAGAGTCAGCATTTTCGAGAGGGTGAGAGGAAAGGTTGCACTAAAGCACTGAAGCATAGGAGTGGTCACCCATGAAAGCAGAAATCTGTCCAGCCCAATACTGGTCCCTCTGACAACTGACAGGAACAAACATGTGAGGAAGAGTGAAAAAGCCAAAACTAACATATCATGATGATTTTGTTATTAAACTTGCTTTATGTTTGATGAGGGTAGAAATGTAGCATGAACAGAACTCATAGAAAATTTTCCTTTCAGTAACAGAATAATGTTTTAAAAAAGAAAAGTAATCTTTTAAAAAATATTTCCGGCATCATAACAACTAAGAGGCAGCACAGTTCACAAACACCTAGCATAAAATCCTCAAATGAGAGAAAAGCACATGCGTTTCTTGGTTAAATGCAGTATTCTATATATAGAAGGGAGTGGGAATATTAACACGTAGTAACACTTAAGAGATTCTACATGAAAAAAAATCCTCCTTTCACCCCAAATAACACAGCTGACTCAGTGTCAGTTAAAATTGTATCTGAACATTAACTGAGTTTTCACTAATGTAATGTTATTATAACGTATTACTAGGTAGTAAAAAGAGGAGAGGGAAAGAAAATTTCCAGCTACTTGGATGAAAGAGCCTGGGTCAAGCAATAAAAACTATACAGCTGATACTGGATTGTTGAGAAAAGACTTGCTAACTTATACAATGTACAGCATGAAAATCTACTTGGTAAGTATAACATCTCTACCTTCCCCCTATCAAAAATAAGCCAGCAGCTGTAAATGTTGATAAGTGTCATGTGAGACTTTTTCACTGAAAGCACTACCCTGGGACAAGCTATAAAGCATTCCTGAAACAATGTGATCCATATCAAGTACCTCAAAGGGACTGTGCTTTTGTCTACAGCTAAAACCTCCATCTACTGTGGGTAAAAATAAAGCATTGCACAGTGTCACACCTTCCGCTGCTGAGGGGAGAATGGGAGAAAATCACTGTGAAAGGGAAAAAAAGAAAGCAAAATAGGGATTGGACTCAATGACCCTAAAGGTCCCTTCCAACACGAACTATTTGATGGTGTCATTACACAGGCCTAGAACTGCATCTCTGCAGCAGATTACTGTGTCATTTTTACCTGCTAGGCCCCAGCACACTCTGCTTAGGTAGAAAAGAAGTTCCTTAGATTTCCTAAGAGATTTTATAAAGCTGGAAGTGAAATGTTTTATCTAACATATGCACAAAAATAGTACTGCTCAAGTTTAATTACTTAAATACTTCCATTTATAATTACACTATTTTTTCACCAAACAGGAGATACAAGAATAGACAGCTACCAGAACACATACTAAATGCTATTCTTTGCAAACATGTATTTTTAAAAAATCAAATACAAAGAAACTAGCACTCAGTTTACAGCTTCTGACCCCAGAAGGGCATAACTAATCCAGAAAGACCCAGACATTGTAGCAATACCAACAGCACCAACACTTGATAGGTACAAGATACATCCTGTGGGTGCTGCAGCACATGCAGCAGAACCACCCACCCAGCTGCTCTGGATAAGCTCAGCCTCAGAGGGGCAGGAATTTCTGTGCTGATGGATGCTGCAGATGCCTGCAAGAGGGAAGGTGCTGTGTCCCTGGTGTGAATTTGGGGTCTCATTGATGCAACTGTGTCCGCTAGATTGCTTCTGTTTGTGGTGTCTGCTTGGGGACACAGCAAAGAAGAGAAAAAAGAATGGAAAGATAAGATTGGTAGAACAAAATACTCTTTATCAACATTCTTAAATTGACCTTGATTCAATAATGCTTTGAGATTGCACACATCTCTTCTGCCTGTTCGTAAACACTTAAAACACCTTTCTAACAGAGACACAGATTTTGTATTTAAAAAGAACTGGCTCAGCAACATTATGGTGTTGTTTTCATAGGCCCCCAAAACTGATTACAAAAGGCACTTATTTCAATATGCATTAAGAGAGCGAATTGTTCTGCTCAGGAAAAATGGATTGTTCTGCCTCTGAGAGCTCTTCCCCAGCAGACACAGTGACCTAAACTGGAACTAAGCAGGCAGAGAGATGCTCACCTCTCAACACGTGAGCCACTCCCTGCAGGTCCCTGCTTCAGAGCTTTTATGCACCTGCATCTGGATCAAGACAGAAACACCTGGGGGACTGCTACAGCTTGAGTCAACATCAAATTACAAATGCCTGAGGAATGTCATAAAGCAGATAGAAAAAACATGAGAGAACTCATAGAAAGAACACAGTTCAGAAGTAGAAACTGTTGCAAAATTATTACTTTCAAAACAGATCAAAAAAAGCCTGGAGATGCTGAAGTGCTGGGAGAGGAATATTTGAAAGCCATATAATATTAAGTATCCCTTAAGAAATATCCCTAAAAAACATAAATTTGGCAATGTCACTTTTAAGCTTGAAAGTATTTTATAAATTTTAAATTTTTTTTCTGAAAACATTCTGTGGATTCCAAAATATAGATAAATTACAAAATAAAAAAAAAAGATAATAGAAAGGAATAATAAAAGCTGTTACCCACTTATCTGGTATTAATATTCTTCTACAGAAATCTCTCAAAAGCATGAAAATAATGCCTAGGATTATTTTTGATAGGACATGAACAGTGATCTTGGCTGCATTTCTTAACATTAGGAGATATGAAGTGACAGAAACATTCAGAGTGATACACCTCATCTCTAGGTGATGATCTTGCCAAATACATCAATATTACTGAGATACTGCAGTGAAAGACAATTTAAGAGAGGGAAAAATGCAATTTCTTTCATCCTAGCCTTCTTTCTAATATTTGGTGGTTTTATTAGTACCTTATATGTATGAAAATGCATTTGTGATCATAAATATCCTCTGGAATTCATCATTTAACTCTACAGTAATAAAGAACATAACTGTGCACATTTATTGAGGTGAGAACAATGTTGAGATGATCCTGAATTTAAAAAAAACAACATGCTTTTTATGATTTTAAACATCATGATATCCTGATCTTCTGCTGTGCTTGCCTGTTTGCACATGGAAAGTATTTTTCTGTTACATAAACTGTACCAGAGAGAGAAGAAATCTGTTTTGTTATTTTTATTCGATTTGCCAAAAATGAACATTAATTATTCAGTTCATCTAATTAACTCCCAACACAGACAATATTCTACATGCAGGAAGACTCTCCTTTGGGCAACCAAACTGAGTTAAGCAGTTCTACTTGAGCGACTTACCAAATAATTCAAATGCATAATTCAAATTCAGCAGTGTGCATAGGAAACATGCAAGACATCAAAGCCTTCCCTCCTTGCACTTACGCTGTGCATCACTGTGGATGCTCCATCACTGTAGATATCCTTCCTTTCCATGTACTCTTGTCTCATTCCCATGCACTGCACATGCCATGGACACATTCTCCTTTGCTGCTCACTGCAGCTCACAGCACTTGGTGCTCTCCTCCTGCCACAGCCTTGCCCACTGCCTTGAGACTGGGCAGAATGAACAAGCTACGAGCAGGTCACCAGGTGTAGGAGTTTTGTTACTCCCACATGACTCTCCCCTGATAGGGAAGACTAGTCTTTTAAGTTCTCATTTAAGAAAAAAATGAACTGGACTCTTGGCTGTATTTGTTTTCCAGGTTGCTTATTCTTTTCTTATCTAAAATTTCTGCACACCAAGCTTAATACCAGCCTAGAGCAAAGGAGAAAGGACACCCAAGAGCCTCTAACACGCAGATTGAAGGTTCTCTTAAAGATAATTCAACCAATTATCACCCATAATGTACATTATTTCTATTTTTCTACCAAGTACTAACTAAACTTCTATTCATGTAACACTACACTGCGGCAAATTCCAACCAATCACCGTCTGCCACCAACACTGCAGAATATGGAGTAGATGAAGAAGAAGGAAGAAGCCTAAAAACCACAAGGATCCTCCATCTTGTGTTCATTTACTTACCATTCTAATTTCCCAAAAATCTACATTTCTCACCCTGTGATAAATTACATATTATACTACTACCTAATTTACTTTCCTGATAATTCTATCTCATCCCAAAGTCTAGGAAGCCCCTTTCATGGACAAAGGTTAAAAGCAGTGTTTCTCAGAGGGTTTGGATCCTTTAAAACACGCAGAGGAATATTCTCTGCATTCTGGATTCCAACACCAGCCACAAGGGAGACATAAGAAAACTCTTTCCAATATAAAGAACATTATGAGGTTGGTGTGTGTTGCTCAGGTTACATGCAATGGTGGAGATCAGGAGGGCAAATGAAAGCACATCAGGAGTGATGTAGTTATAGGTGATATTGATGTAAGCAGGCATATTCTATTGGAATAGAGTGTACATATAGTACATATGCAAATGTGGGCATATGAACAAACACAGAATGTCACCTTGAGGGATTTTTTTCCTCCAAATTTTAGACTAATTCAAGTAATAGAAACCATTACACACATATATACAATTAATTTGGAAAAAGCCAGAGCTAGTATATTTGCCCTTCAAAAGCTTCCTGAGTCCAGCAAGCTTCCAGAAACCATGAATGAAGCTTAGACCTATTCAGAAAATATACTGTTGGCACATATACATGCCAGGATGTGTAAGAAACAATGAAATTAAATAGCGAGACTGGCTGGCTCTGCTCTTCCCTATACCAATCTTATTTAGAACCTCTCCACTGAAGCATATCCATAAATGCCTCTGAGTCCAGGTATGCTTCATCCTTTCTGACTTTAACAAGGAATCTTTCTTCCCATGCCCAGAATTTAGAGCAGTAGAAGCTCACTTTATGACAGTGAGATTTGAAACTTGTGAATTTAGTTTTCAGACCATCTCTAGTTGAGCTTGTACAAAGATTCTGCAAAAAGCTGTTACTTTTCAGCAGGTATTTGAGAAATATTATCCCTTAATCTGAAGATAAGCAAGCTGAAGTACAGATCAGAAATGTAACTTTTTCAAAGTTATTACGTGCATTGGTAAGACCTCAGATTTCCCCAGCTGCATTGCCAAAATGTGACCCACTTACAGCATGTAGTAATATTACCTTCAAAAGATGAAAGCAGATTCAATTTTAATTTTTTTTTTTCAGAATGCCCCCATCCTTGATTTAAATGACTAGCTGAAAATGCTTTTGTCTAACATGATATTTGCTTTTTTTCACTCATTCTGTGAACATATTTTAAGCCTCCATTGCTAATGATGTAAAGCAGAAACAGTAACTCTTCCAAAAAGCTGAAACAGTATAAATGATTTTGCATATAGATGGCTGGAGAGAAGGCAGAGTACAGAGGATTGACGCAATTCACCACATGGATCAGATTCAAAATCAGCTCTAGGTCACAAGTGAAGGGAAACGCGAACAATGGTATGGTGAGCTCAGCCCAAATGTCACCAAGATGACAGAATCAATGTGGCACTATGGGTCATCTCTCAGTGGACTAAAACAATAGCTTACATTACAGTTCAGCAAGAAGATAAATCTAGAGGATGGGAGCATAGATTGTGTTTGCAGATAGGTTGCATGCAGCAGGCAACATAAAAATTTTTCACTTCAAGAGTGCTAAGTTTGCACACAAGTCCTCAAAACATGCAAGTCAGAAAACCAGAAAAAACTCAGCAAATACAATCTTTAAAATAAATTTAAAAGGGCAAGGCAGAAAAAGTAAAATGTTTTATCCCAGCAGCTATTAAAGACAGTGTTTATGAACTATAGATAAAACAAAGAGTGATGTAAGGGATTTTTTCCTATATCCTCATAATTTACATTTCTTCCAGAAAACATATCCATCACTCAAGCCCCAGTGCTTGAGTGAAGCCCTAGCTGAAATCAGAAACCTGCAGTTCTCCTTTATTTATTTCTCACCATCATCATCATTTTCTTCTCATTCTTATTGACTAGTGCCTTTCAAATATTACCTTTCAGGAAGCTACCCAAGTTTAACTAGAACACTTCCTTAGCATATAGCTTTAAATGAAATAATCATAAAACTGTTGCTAATTCAACTTTCTCTAAACACATTCCTTGATTTTGTTCAAAGATTATAAGTTAAATACTAACTACATTTGCCTTCAACTGGTCCTTGACAAGTTTTTTTTCTAGCAAGTACTTCCTTCCAATCAATGTTATCCTTTTAGATGATTAATTTCTTCTCACCTAATTCTCATATTAATCTCCATCCTTTCCATTTCAAATGCTTTAGTGAAACCACTACTGCACTTTTTTTCCATAGAAACTTATTTATTCTCAAAGTAATCTGT
Source organism: Thryothorus ludovicianus (assembly GCA_013397245.1). Lineage (NCBI taxonomy): Eukaryota > Metazoa > Chordata > Aves > Passeriformes > Certhiidae > Thryothorus > Thryothorus ludovicianus. Next base: position 374,952 of record VZTB01002462.1, read on the forward strand.
AAGTAGTTTGGAAGAATAGTCCAAATACTACTTTTCACTTGGCTTTGTGTCTTCAATTAATCTTCCCTTCAAAAGTGAATCAAGAGCCTCACATACAGTGAGTGAATACATGCAGTCATGTGGTGAATTCAGCCCCCCTGGGTCTGGAGAAATAGTCAAGGAGGCTATTTCTGTGCCTGATGGGCACTGTGACACACAGTGTACCCACAAAGACCAAGAGATGTCCAAGGCTGTGGAGCTTTTGGGATGTAAAAATGGAAAAACAAAAAACATGCAACAACAACAAGTTATGGAACAGATCCCATGAAGAATATTATCTCTGCTCTGTAGGAAAATCAGGGAACACCTCCTAACTTCCTGCTGTCTTAATCTAATTACTCTTCTGTGGTTTTTCTTCTGTTAAAATCACAGCAGTTGTCAAACTGCTGGTGTAGTTCCCTTGCCTGTGTCAGCAATGCATTCAATAAGCTTCATTTGAATATAATGATTTCAATATCAATAGCGAGCAAGTACAACACTCCTCCATACTCTCAGCCAGAGTAGCAACAGCATGGAAAAGCTCTTCCTTCAGCACCTGGATAAACAGCAAACTCATCTTTGAAGTTTCTCTTTGAAGTCAAGGCAGAATTAGCTTTTTAGTAGCATTAGGAATGACTCATTCACTTTGGAGGCCAACTAGGATACACTGACATTTTCATATTTTTAATCTTTGGGCTGTCAGGGAAGAGACAGCTCTCCTGCTAATTCCTCCAAGAGTAATGATTATTATCTTAAGGACTCTGCATCTGTCTCTATGTTAATGACCCTTAAAAAGGCTAAGAGAATTCTCCCATATCCATGCATTAGAATTCACTCTAAGCTAATACCAAACAGGTCAAGCAGTCAATAGTCAGACTCCAACAGCATGAGACAAGGTCCCCAAGCACAGAGCTGATGGCATGTCCAAAAAACTCTGTACTAGGGCAACCACCTCTCAAACCAAATTGTAAAAGGAGGCAAGTGCCCAGTAATTCTCAGCAGCAAAAGCCCTCTATTTCTGATACCAGTTCATCTATACTTGCTATTCTGATAGTGTTAAGGAAGGACTTAGGACCCTACAAATTGGATTTATATCTGTGATCCCTTCTGCTCTCCCAGTGTGCAGAAAAATGAATCATTGGTGTGGGAGTTCAAAGACATGCTGACTTTTCTTCAGGGTTTACCACCACCATGCAGCTGTCCAGTAAATGTTTGCACATATCCAGTTAAAACACCACCAGTCATCAGCATCTCTGCAAGAGAACTGATCACTGCAGAGGTGATCAGAACCATTTCCTCTGATCCAAACTCGTGCCCACATACGCAAACAGGGCCAGTAATGATGCTGGTGCAAGCTTAATTAGTGGGTCATGGGAAATGGCTGTTCTTTGCAGCAGATGGAAAGGGCTCCCGTCCATCATTGAACCAGGACCAGATCGTTACCATAATTGCATGTTCTCTTTGCCTGACAGATTCCTTTAAAGACTGGTATTTCTTCAGCTGTACAAAGACCGAACACCCCCGCTGCTCTTTTCCTCCCACAGTAGCTGATAACAAACTGGATTACAGAAAGACAGTAATCCCAGGAAACAGAACTTGCACATGAAGGGCAAGATGGTGACTTCTTTCATAAAGTACTTAGGAGCACTGTAATAAAGTCTTCTTAGAAACAAAGTCATTTTCTTTCTACAGTGAAGAAATACTATTACCCTTCATGCCTGACATATTCTTCCTTCTCTATGGGATTAATTTCAGTGTGTTTTAAATTAAAACTCTTGTCTTTAAACACAGCTGGCACCTAGAAAAAAATGAAACATGAGGGAAAAAGAATCTGTGCATTTCACTAATTAGAAAAAAAGAAAAAAGGAGAATGTCCCAAACCACAGCTTTGCTCTTGATGCTTTTAACTTCTAACATTTAGGTTTGTTTGGGGGAGGAGCATGAGTGCTAATCACATTTCCTTTGGTTTTTTACTTCAAAAGAAAGGTGCAACAATACCTCTTAATGGAATTAAGCAAGAACTTCTGCTGGAAGCACTCACCCAGCCACCTTCCATCTTTACCAGCAGTCCAGGCTAACCAAGGAGGTCCCCGTTGACTGAAAGTTACCCAAAGTGATGCCCTTGTACAAAAAGAGCCAGAAAGAGGATCTGGGGGACTACAGGCCTGGCATCCTGACCTCAGTGCCAGAGGTGGTCATGGAGCAGATCATTTTGCATGCCCCCACATTGATCCTTGTGGGTTCCTTCCAACTACAAATATTCTGTGATTCTGTGATTCAATGTGTAGGACAATATACAGGGGATAAGGCCCAGCAGCACACATTTATGAAAAGGAAGTTCTTGCTCAATAAAACCTGAGGATGTCTCTAATTAGAAATGTCACTCAAACATGACACACGGCTTCAGGTATTACAGAAAAGTACAAGCAGAACTCTACAACCTTTACATCTAAAATGACTGCAAAGAGTCATAGAGTTGCTAAGAATCCCCACTGGGAAGAAGCATGAGAAAGTAAACCATATTGGGCAGACTCCTGCACAATGCCTAAAAATAACTAACACAGAGAGAGAACACTGGAACCAGCATCTCCTCCTGTGCAGAATGGTGATATTTATACCATTAAAGAACTTTGCTTTCATCCTCAAAGATGAAAAATTAGTATCTTCATAAAATTACCATTTTCAGTAAACACTATATTTATTTTTGGCAAATCTGATAATGAAATTGCCCAAGGCACAGGACTGATTTCTGCAGTGCTCCAGTGCCTCCCTATCCACATATGCCTAAGGAATTGCTGCTGCTGTTACAACCCTCAGACAGTGAGAACAACTGGTTCTGAAGTGAGAGGGGAGCCCAAGTTTTAGTCTCTGAACCACAAAAGTCTTAGAAGCAGGGGCTAAGTTTGCACACACTGCCAATGTATTACCATGCTACTCTTTTTGGTACACCTAGGTGAGGACTCTCACAGATGGTAAAAGAGCAGCAGTGGACAGAGCACTAACTAGAGACATTTTCCAGGGGACAAAAATATGTATTGTCATCTTCCAAGCAGCTCTGAGTCAGCTCCAAAGCATACCTTTTAACAGTCAGTACCTGAAAGGTTTCCAAATGTCAAGAGGAATGGTCAGACACCTGGGCCCAATATCTAGGCAGCTCTAGAGGTCTTCCTTCCAGAATGAAGGAGCACACACATCTTTTGAAAACCTGAACACACCCTAAACCACAGGGTTAAAAGGACTTTCAATAAGGGAAGAGCCTCACATCATCATCCACGCTAATGCAAACGTTCATTATGTTCATCCTCACCCCTTTCACCACAGTAGGAAATACAGACACAAACCTGGTTAAGGACAAAAAAGGGGAGAACTGAACTTGGTGAACAGAAGAGAAAGGTCAAAGGCTGTGGCCTGCACCAGCAGAAGATGCTCGTGAACAGGAGTCTGTTACATCCCAGTAGACTCCTAACTAGCAGGTTATCCTGCAGTTATAGTATTTTTACAAAAGATCACAAGTTTGTCTCAATTCAGTGTCCAGGAAGATATTTTGCTTCAGATCTTAAAATTTTATGCAAAAAAATAGTCAAAAGCAACACAACCACATGCAAAGTATCATTTTCAATGAACCATAATTTTGACTTGAAATCTTTCCCCTATCTCTAAGCCAAACCTTTGTAGATACATTCCTGTTTCTCAGATATCCCACTGGAATTGAATCTTTGAAAACAATGAAAGTCACTATTAGAGAAGGAGAACCACCAATTTATCCTATTTGCATTCCTAGTCAACATCAAATTATAAAAATAAACAAAGATTGCCCTTGGAAGTAACATTCAGAAGTTCAATATTTTCATCTCAATGGCATGGTACAGGGCTGCTCCTTTTCTACCATATAAATAGTAGAAAAATGTGGGAACACATAGGCAGTTCAGTGATCACTAGCACAATTAGCTATAAGCTTGCAAGCATGACTGTGTTTTCTTGTCTACTAAATTCTAAATGCAATTTTGCTTTAATTACTGACTGCACATTACATAGAAGTGTTGAAGTCAAGGTTGGCTGTTCCCCTGATAACACACTGTGTCTGATAAAAGCCTTCATGGCTAATTTTTGTCATTTTGCTCAAGTTTATATAGCTGATTTCAGCTGATTTGTCTCTATTTTGGGTGCAAAAATTCTAAAGTTATAAATTCTCCACCCAGATGTTGTAGCTTTATAGCCCTGGGCTAATTCATCTGGTTTTCTCTGAGTTTCTCCACAAAAGAAAGATCAGGAATTACAATATTTCATTATTTTCATTAAAGAAAGTCAATCTAGTAAAACATGAACTGCTGAGGGAAAAGCAGAAAACAGAGAGAATGTAATTAACTGAATACAAAATGAGTTGCACACATTTTCCCAACACTTCCAACATTCCTTAACTAAAACTAAACACACATTTTCAATCAAATGCAAAGGTTGCTCAACAACTGCTATGTATTTTTAGGGACAGAAAACCAAAAACCTCGTGAGTCTATTAATTCAGTCTTGTGCTTTTACAGACTATCTTTTTTCAGGGAAGTTACAAATTCCGTGTTCCTCCTACTCAAGAACTCTTGAGGAGCTCACTCCTTAGAAATGTCTTCTAACATCTAGACCAAAGTTTCTTACAGCTATCAATTTCCAGGTAGCCACACTTGGTACTAAAATAAAAAGTTCTTCTCTCTGCGCATTTCCCAGCTCTCAGCACATGGATATTCCAGTTCTCTGCTTCTTGCCATTCCTGCAAGCCCTCTTCTGCATCAATTCCAACTTGAGTTACTTCCCTTGAAAACATGGGCTATTAAACATGAGGCTGCAGGTGCAGCAACTCTGTCTTACATTTTCAGTCCTTAACTAGAATGTTGTGTGGTCCCTCTCATCTGGTTTGTTATGTCACACTGGTCCTTCATGACTCCTTTTATGATTACTACACTCTGATCTTCTTCAAGAAAGGCATTTACTACAGATGAAACAAGAAATAAATGGGTTTGATTCAACATGCACCAGCTTGCACCTTGGACCAGTCAGTTCTATAGATTTATTGGGTTTTTTTACTGTTTTAATCATCAAGGTCATTCAGTTCTTGTCAGAGCATCCTTCAGTGCTTTCCCATACTTACTACAGCCGTTAGAATTGCATTGTCTGAGCATTTTGTACTCACATCATCAAGAAAAGCACAGACACATATGCAGAATAGTTATTTATAATGATCCTTTAGTTAGTAATTTTTTTTTCCCCTGTGTTTATCTACTTGCAATTTTTGTTGTGTTTGGGCAGCAATGTACCCAAAGGAAAGAATGCAGTTCTGCAGCCACAGCAGAGCAGAAACACTGGAACTGTAATGTCTGGGGAAGTCTTTCCTGGAATAGACATGCAAAAAAGCAGAACTTTGGATAAGAAGGGTAGAAAGGCTTGCTGGAACAAACAGATTTACTCCTTCAGGTTAAAAGAAAATTATCTGAAAATACAGATTAATTTTCAATGATCAATATTACTGTTGTATCTGCCTTCAAACAGGAACCTCAGTTATTTAGATCAATATCTAGTCAGGTCAACCAGCTTCTCTCCAATTTCTGGAAGCAAACTTGGTAAAGTGTCTGGGGAATGCTATTTTAACACTTCTTATTGTAATCGCCACATCTCCCTCTGTGAATCAGAATTTGGTCTGCTCTGACAGGTCTTTCAATTAAACCCAAAATATGTGCAATTTAAGCCCAAAATGTATTTCTTTCACATTTGATTCATTCAAATGCAAGACGTTCACAACATGATAACCAAACTGAGGTAGCAAACCAGACCTAAAAAATTACATAATCTTATTTTTA
>VZTB01002462.1:384980-439996 GCA_013397245.1 Thryothorus ludovicianus
GAAACTCCATGGGGTGCACATGGTTGGGAGAGGGATAAAATGCTAAAAGGGGAAGAAAACTCACTGCAACTGACCAATTGCTTCCTTTCTGGTGCAAATGCAAAGCAGTATCTGATATTATTGACTAATAACTAACTACAAGCTACAGAGGGGCTGTGTGGTGCCCAAGGAGCTGGAAGTGTGTTCAACTAAAAGCTCCCAAAATAGGCACTGGTGCTTGAAACTGTAGATATTCTGGTAAAAAATCTGGGAAGGAGAATGAAATGCACAGGGAAAGAAATAGTTGGAAGTAATGTGCAAAATAGGTGAAAATAAAAATTAAAAATTTGGGAATTTGCTCAAAACAAAACACCACCACCAATGACTTTTTCCCCTTTCGGGATGGGAAAAGAACCTTAAAAAAAATAAAAATTATAACTAATCCATTTTAGAGATACTGTCTGTTTACTTTACCAAAGAAAATTATTTACTTTCATTGATCTTAGGCAAGTTAGATTTAATTAGTGATCAGCTAATGCTCCCTACTCTGTGATGGATTTCTGCATATGATAGAACACATTCCTACAGCAGAGCTTTGCACAGTACTTGAGGAAATAAAAAATTAGCAAATCCTGAAGATCAAAGGCCCATTGTGCTATTGGCACCATTGCTCCTGTTAAAAATAACCTCCAAAATGAGGATTACTTTAATGTTCTATGTCACCACCGTTGCCATGGCAAAACCAAAAAAAACTCTGCAAAATAAAACCAACCAACAAAAAAAAAACTCTCAAAAAAAAAACCAACCAAAAAAAAAAAAAAAAAACCAAACAAAAAAACACCTCAAACAACAGAAAACCAACAAAAAGATCTTGGTTAGCTAGACATTGAGCATCACTGTGCAATTCCCACTGTATCTGTTATTAAAAACACTGTCCATTGATGAAATGAATTAAAACTGTGATTGCTTTAGCTGTGATGAGCTGCTCATATCAAGTTGGTGCAATATGAAAGAATTACAAGGACATTCACAATCAAAAGTCATCCATAGGAGATGCAAAACAATTGGTAAAAAAGAGTAGTTCTCCTTCTCTCAATTTGTACTGGAAAATTATGCCATGATGAGACAAGCCCCATCAGGCACCAAAAGCCAGAGCTTCCTCACTAACAGAAACCTTTCCAACTCCCCAAATCAAAGTATCAAAGGGCATGGAGTTTGAAACAGCAATGAGAAATAACAACTCCTCCCCACCACCCCGCTCTATCAGCCAGAGGAGCGCTGAGAGAGCAAAAGAGACTCAAATTCAGCAAAACATTAGATAGGATGATAGGAACTACGGTACCACCTAAAAGGATGCTACACATCTCACTCCATCCCATAAAAAGTTGTGATTGCAGGATTATGTTCTGAAATTGATGTGGCTCTGGAGAGTGAGGACTTCTCATTCCAGCTCATGCACCAGACCTCCTTGAATGGCTCTCTGATGTTCAGAGCATCCTTCACACTAAAAGGAAGATAACTGGAGGTGTATATAGCTAGATGGAAGAAAGGGATAAATATCACCAAAACCCGTTACCTCCCTGCAGGTGAGTTGAAATACATCTTAAACTGTAAAAATAGAAGGTATAATTTCCAAGACCATAATGCATTGCTGTTTCTAGAAGGGAAAAATCTTTCCTACTCCACCAACCTCATTATCAAACATTTTAAACTGAAGCTGTACACCACTCATCACATTCTCCCTTTGAGGGAGATACTTTATCTAACCATGTGGTCTTGCTGTGTCTGAAATACCCCCATACATCCACTCCATTTTGCCAGCTATATTTGTCAAGCATTGCAGAGTTTAGTAGAGTGAATATGGAACTGTGAAAATGATAGCAAAATATTTAAAACTGAGAAATTGAGCATTTTTCCAGTAAAAGTGCAAATTTAATTTTACGTACTATAACTTCTTAAAAATTAATTTTATACATTTTTCCCCAGCTTAAGAAGAATCAGTTTCATATTGAGGCAAGGATCAAACTTTTAAAGATCTAACCTGTAAAGGAAATTCTTAAACTTTTAAAATATGTATTTTATTAATAAACTCACCTGCTCTTACAGTGGTACCCAAGACAAATGCAAAGAAAAAGCAAAACAAGCATTCAAAAGAGGCATAAATATCATTGCATTTTACCTTATTCTTGCCTCTCTCCATATAAAATGAATAATATTCACAGACCTGGAATATAGTCACAACCAACAGGTTTTGTAATTATCGAGTGTCTCAGCTTCACTGTACAATTAATCACCTGCAAACACCATTCACTGCCTCATATACTCCTCCACTGTGAACATTATCCCATAATTAAGCAAGACAAAAGTAAACAATGTCAAAATAACATAATTTTATACAGTGCAGCCTTAAAAAAATGAAAAATTACCAAAAGAAAATTCAAAACATCATCCCACACATTCAAAGATGGCAATTGACCAAGTGAGGCATCTAGAGAAAAAGTATTCAAAGTATAAAATACCAACTGGCAAACTTACAGCATTCATAGTGCAAGATGGATGACAAATTTTAAAAAATAAATAGATAAATAAACATTATTTATCTATTATATATGTCTGTTGTAGACATAGTTTTGGGCCTTTCCAAACTTAACCTACTTCTCCTTGTAATTTCTTGGCTTAATGATACAGAAATGCAAGTCCTCAATCTTTGTTCATTTTGAATTTTGAGTATGCCATTATTTATTAATCCCTCTATATTTCTTTTATGAAATGCATCTGTTAATGATCCTGTGCTATATCAGGAATGATAGTGCATAAGGAAATCGAAGATATAAGAGCGTACTTAGAAAAATAGCTCTAAACTTTATAGAATTATATATCCACGTTACTGAAATGAGTGACCTTTATAAAGGAAGACAATTGTATAAAGCTATGAAGCTACCCAGAAGCTCTCAGCATATAATATGAATGTACATTTTTGATCTGAGGTTTCATTACCTGAAATAGTAGAGTGATTTAGACTGCTTTAATCTAGAGCTCAGAGCATTTAATGATTCCAATATTTGACTGGCAAATCTTGAGGTATCTGCTAAGAACAGCACACCAAAATTACACAGGAAACCAGCAGGCTGGATGGCCATAAAAAGAACCTACAGTTAACCTTAGGACAGCAAGCCACATTGATGCCACCAGACTTTTAGCACTGAGGAATTAAAGCCAATGCCACAAGTCTCATTCTGAATACTCAGATGTCATTTTTGCATTTTTCACCCAAGCCATCATTCAGAGAGGATAACTCTACTCAATGAAAACATGAAGAGAACCCACACTGTTTACCAGCCTGACAGGATCTTCTGGGGCACCAAAGAGGTGCTACCACAGAACATTTTGGCAAAGCCCTATTTGAAATGTTTTTTAATCAGGTCCCTCCTGTTAAAAAAAAAAAAAAAAAAAGTATTTGAACTGCAAAAGGTGAAGACAGAGCATTTCAGGATAATCAGAAAAGCGAAGGGCACATTTTTACCAGAGATTACAAGCTTGACTTGTTTAGTCCTATGGACCGAAAGCCAAGAGAAGACAGGACTGCTCTTCCAGCATAATCACTGGGGAGGGAGATAGTATGATTAAGTCAAAGGACAAAAAAAGCAGGGGAGTAAATGGCTGTAAACTTACCCATTAGAAGCTTAGCCTGAAGATGTGAGGAGCATTTCTAAAGAAGCTTAGACTTGAGATTGATTGCTTTAGGAAAGATACAAGATGCAAAACCAGGGACTAGAGTCCTTATATTCTTATACTTTCTGATTTTAAGTAGTTCAGATTAGGGCTTCCTTCTCTCTCCTCCCTGGGTGCAGAAATAGGCAAATGGGTTTCCTCAGGGCTCCTGCCTCCTCTAGGCAGCCCAGGCTGCTCAAATATCTCAGCCACCACCCAAAGCCCAGTTCCTGATTTGTGCCTTCTCATTAGCTCCTGAGAAACCAGGAGGGCAGCCTGCACTGCTATCAAAGCCACCCAAGGATCAGTCCAGGCCCTGGCAGAAATTCTTGACTTTTCAATAGCTGGAAAAATCTTCAACATCAGTGCAGCACACTACAGTCTGCAACATCACCAGGAGAGCTTACATCTTGACACTCTGCTTCAGACTTCTTGCAGACAGAATGCTCTAAGGTGTTTTAGAGATTGTACATATTTTTAGGTTTGTTTTGGAATTTTTTTCTCCAAGAGCATAAGGAATAATTAGAAATAAAAAACTGAAAATTCAGAGCACAATTCTACGACACAGGATGAACTCTGTATTGCAAGGTCAGCCCCAAACTGTAGAATTATTTGCATCCTAGTTTCTTTTTCATTTCATGTGAAATGGCACAGCTTGGATAATAAAACTTCATTAACTGTGTGGCTGTATGCAGTCGGGCAACACTTGTCATTCCCCTGTATACAAGACCAAGAATGTAGCAGCAGGTGCTGCAAGTAGAATGTTATTTCACTGTGATTATTTTTAATCTTCCAATAGAGAACAAAAGCTGATCTCATTAAAAGACAAATAGGACTAGATGTCTACTTGAGGAAAAATAAGAAACAAAATTAGAGAAAATAGAGAGCCATGAGTGATTCTGGCAAAGCACCACCGCTCTTCACAGTCCCTGCTTGTGTGTTGAACACTGCTTAACAAGCCAGGGTTAATATACATCACCCTACTGTCTTCACTGGTTTGCTCAAACCCAGAGGAGCTGGGATTGCTCTGTAACAAAACTAAACCATTCCTGAGGCTTATTAGTTAGCAACCTAATAAGCCCCTAAAGGAGAAACAGTTTCCAGTCATTACAGGAATCTTCACAGGTGGTGTGGAAGAGCTAGCTGTGCCAGCAGCAATGCAAGGAAAATTAGAGGAATAGCCTCTGTCTGCATTTAAAATTGCCATAGGTGAAGTATTAAACTGTGGACTATTACATGTAGTAAAGGCAGTGACAGCAGCACAAGAAAAGTGGAAAGTAGCAAGAATTCTTCCCAGAGCCTTAAGATTTTTGAGGCCACACAAGTTTAGGATACAGTCCGTCCAGGATCTGTAGTTTCCACATTCAGCACACTGGATAATATTTGGTTGTGACATACTACAGAAGTAAACATTATCACTAAAAAATGTCATTGGAGTGCATTTGCACATTGCAGTTGTATTACTACCATCAAATTTCTAAACAGAAAAGTGTATTAATTACTATTTAATAGACAAAACCCTCCTCAGCCCTTTATGCAAGCCCCAAACCAATGAACCAAAGTGGTCCTTTCTGCAGGAGCTGACCCACTGCCTCTGACTCCCAGAGAGCTGCTCAGGAATGTGTGCCAAGCAAGGGGTGCTGAAGTGGCTGAAGTGCTGTTGCATGGATGCTCTCTAATGAGAACAGTGTGCCACTGTGCAACAGAGGAAGAACAGCTGTGACTCATTTCACAGTCTACTGAACATGAAATGAGTTTGTTTCCATCTGTGATAAATGGTGCTACCACTTGTGATCCATATTAGGCATTGTTGTTACCATGTCTTCTAATAACATGGTAAAAATAAAAGATTAAGCAGCAGTGAGTTCTCCAGTTTCTGCTGCATGAGACAGTGACACAGTTTTGGCTGCCCTGGACTCATTTCTAGACTCAGTGATCAGCCCAGCAAAAACAAAAGAGGGACAAGAGGGACAAGTCTGTTGTTTGTCAAAATGTGCCATTCACATTGACACTTAAGGCTTGACCCCTGCTCATTGTGAATCCCTAGCTGGGACACAGTGGGAGATGTGCATTCCCAATTATTTAGAGTAGAAGTATTTTAGTAGTTACTCAGAACATGCATCACTTTTCTAGCACCAGATCACGAGACCTAATAGCTGGACATCGCTCAATCCTTCTTTCAAGGAACTGTAGAAAATCCTGCAGTCCCCAGCAGTCAAAATAGATGAATGTCAAGTGCATTTCAAAGTCAAGCATGCTTCCCTCATTATGCTCCTTTATTCAACCCTGAGCAGGCTAAAAATGATACACCCTTACAAGTTCCTTTAGCCATGTTTCTTACCACATCAACCTAGGGCAGCACCAGGACCCATGGCAATGAACACGGCCCACGCCCTTATTAGTGCCATGGAGAGGGTGACCCTTCTACATCTGTGGGGTTTCAAGTCTCCATGTGGTTGATTTGAGAGTAAAAATGGGATGGCATGCAAAAGTCTAATGAATACACACTGATTTCAACAAATATCTAATGAAGTGGCATCCAAATGAATCAAAAAATACTATAATGAAACTAAATATTTTGACAGTCAAACAGTTGGATTCATTAGTACTGTCACCCTTCTTATTCAATCATTAAATCATTTCATGTCATGACAGTTAAAACAAGTTTGTGTGTTAGGACAAAAACAGATAACAGCTTTTCTTTCCAATTCTGAATGGAAAAACCTTAAACATTGTGATTTTCAGTACAATCAAAACTATAGTTTGTGGTTAACTCAAACTGTCAAATCTGGGTAAGTCAGCAGATCATCTCTCTTTCCCTGAAGATGAATTCTGCCAATAGAAAGTATAGGTTCTTCTAATGAAGAAATAAAGCTTCAACAGAAGCTTTTCGGAGTTGTGTGCATTTGTGCAACCATTGTGCCAGTAATGCACTTGTTTGATTCACCTTGAAACAGAAAGCCATCAAAATTAAAGAAAGAAAAAAAATTCTTTTTCTCCAGACGAGTACATTTCATGGGTTTCAGAAGCACAATCTTCATATTTCCCTCCCCTCTTTGATAAAATGCCAAAGATGTGACAGTTCCAGTATAGCTACAGGAGGTTTCCAAACAGCTGTACCACAATCTACCTCAAAGTGGTACCCAAACACTGCTTCAAGAGCCTAACATCTCTTCCTGCACTCAAGCCCAGCTAGGCACAGAGCCAGGAGCTGCTGCCACTGACAACAGTAGCATCTTTGCAAATCTAATTCAGGAAGGCAAATTTTTTAGTGTAGGACTGGAAGTCACAGGCTTCTGAAGTTTAATTGCAGTCTAAAAATTATTCCCAGAGCATCCTCAGGTGCATCACTGTCTTTCATCAGTCTGATACACACCCTTCCTTATCTTCACCATTTCATCTTGGTGCCTTTTTCAGCTAGGCATAAGGTAAGACTTCCCATAACCAAATCCAAACACCTTGAAAATAACAAGCATTATGCTTCACGAATTTTTATAAAAAGGTAAACAAACATTAGACCAAGTATTCATTCTTCTCTTGTATTACACTGCAGTGGCTTCTTAGGAATCAGAAGAGCCAAATTTCATTGACTGTTGTTAAAAGTCATTTTAAAAGGAAAATCAAATTAACAAAATGCAAGGGTCAAATATTGTGGAAGATTTTAGACATTTACAAAAATCTTTGCTCTTTAAGTCAGAAAAAAACTGCAGCCCAAACATTAAAACAGGGCTCTCCATGAACACTACACCCCAACCCTAGTGCAGTTTCCTGACAGAGGTCCAGGACACAGCAGTGCTCGCAGAGGGGAAAAATGAAAGCCCAGTAAGACCACTTCTTTGGGAGGTAGGCTAGACCATAACAGACAGTGACAGAGTGATTAAGAATAATTTTAATTTTTTGGCATTTTTACCATGAAACTTGTTAGACACACAGGCAAAGTAAAAGCACTCAAGCTTGGATAACTGGAAGTAAGGTAAAGCCCTGTGATTGGAAAGGACTGCCTTCCCTCAGGCAGTCCTCAGGGAAATCCTGCCACAGCTTTGCCTATTTCAGAAGCCAAAAATTTTCTCTGGAGAAACTATTTTTATGAGCTACCAATGAGTCATCCTTGGCAGAGCTATTTATCCTTAGTCAGCAAAGCTAAACTCCAGCAAGAAGAGGAAAATCACCCTGGTCTTTCTGTCATTGCAGTGGCAGAACTGAATACCCTCTTGTTAGCGAGTCCCCTCCAAGAGCATTGTTGGGTGCAAGGAACATTACAAATACAAATACAAGGACACACCAACGCTGGCAGTGAGAAGCTGATTAAGGGGAGTAGCTATCATCATGCGACAGGTAGTCCCACCTCCAGGATTTTCTGTGGCAAAAAGCTCCTACCACTCAGCTTGTCTCCAAGGGTTTAATTACCTTCTGGAAATGAAGCGTGGTCGTAAGGGGAAAACTTCTGGGAAAGATTCAGTTTCATGCAAATCAGTTAAATCCTGGAGGCTTTACATGTGTTAAAAGGCTTTAAAAGACCATGTCATTTTGTCAGTGGGCTGTTTAGCAGCAGACGTTTACTGTATAAAAATCATTATCTGATTTAGTCTTTTATTAGCTTTGTCACCACTCCAGAGAAATGAGATGAACTAATACCATCACAGTTGCTGTTTCACAAAAGTACAATATATGCTCAAAATTAGCAAACAGCTCCTTCATATGACCAGGTCTGTTCTGGCTTTAGCAAAAATCATTAGAAGACATTTGAAGGTATGGTAATAATCTCATTTTTTCTTCAGCTAGAATTACTTAAATATAGAAAAGATTCATTGCTGAGAAGGACTAAAAGCAGCAAAGACAGCATGTCAAAGATAATGACTTGCACAGCTAATCCCCATGTATCACACTGCATATTTACTCCTTGATGTAATAAGATCTGTGTTTCTCTAAATAAGAATTCATCAACACTAATATCACTGGCAGAAATAGGACAGAGAATGTAAATCTTGCAAATAGGTTTTATAAATAATATCAGTAATTTTTTTCCTTTCCATCTAGCTTCCATTCCAAAACCCATTTGTTACAATACAATAAAACAGTAATGCTGTCAATCTACAGGTGATGGTAAAAGATTTACCATCTTCAATGAGAAGACACATGCCGGATGCAGCCCATTCATCACTGTAACTTCCTTTCTAATCTCAGGCGTCTTTGGCAACCTCAGTACCCTTAGGTGAGGCATGGCATTTACAAAGCCCAAACTGAATTTTCAAACATATTTGGTGGGTGAACAATTAGCATGTGTCTACAGAGGTGCTGATCTACAGCTTCCACATGTAAGTTGGCTCAGTGGTGGCTAACAAGCAGCACACATTCAGGTAAGCACAGACTAACACACATCTCACTCTGTCTCCCCAAAATTTTATGCTTCCCAGCATATTCCCCTTCTGTAACCTAGTTGCAGGAAATAAAGCAGAAGGCCCCATATTTTCACTTCCAGCTGAGGAAGAATGAATCTTAAGTGTTTGGTGGTAAAATCAAGACCTCTGCCTTTCTTCCTCTTTCCCAGTCATTTTTGGTCGGGCTTGAAAAGGCCTCTCTTCCCCTGTGGGATAGGGAAAAGAGGATGACATCCCCCCTTGCTGTACCCTGAAGAACAAAGATAGAACACCATGGTTCCCTCAATATCCCCTTTCACAAAGAGTCTGGTGCAGCTCAAAAATATTCATGTACCTACGTGTCCAGTGGCTACCTGGGCAGCATCCATGGTTAATGCCACACAGTAACCAGAGAGTACAGAAAAGGAAGAAGGATGTGCAGGCTGCCAAGGACAGACAGGTTCCTATCACAGCTTCCGCATCCACATTCTATAGCTTCTCGTATCAGCATCAGACTTCCACGCACAGCATGAATCACAACCCATTTCTCCTTCTTCCTAATAGAAATCACAGACTTGTTAGAACTGTTCCAATAAAGGGAAAGAAACTGTTTGCTGAAATTAAGGGGATGAGCTGGAAGAGAGCTGAGCAAGCTGAAATGTTTGCTAACACTAATATTTCAGCAGTCTACTAGAGAAATAGTAGAGAGCACTGCTGCTTCAAGTAATTTGAAATAAGCTGGAAAAGTTTCAAATATAATATGAACATGAGACTATTATCAGAATAGCTCAGATCTTGGAACTTGTGCCTCTCAGAAAACCTATCCTCCAGTCTCCTTTAATGCAGTTATTTAATTCCTTAGACAAATAGAGAATGACCTAATTTTCCAAGTTTTCTCAGAAACAAGAAGGGTATGTTTTCAAACAGCAAGAGAATCCACATCAAAGTGATTAGTGGATATATTTTGATGTAATTCATCACGATTTTCTAAAACTCTACTTTCATTATTTAATTGCTTTAAGGCAAGGACTGCCAATCTTGTGAAAATCCACTGAATGGATCTTCTATAAAATACTAGTTTTTTAACTTCAGAGAAAAGGTGGCAGGGTTCATTCCACTCTACATTCCACTAAAAAACTATAGAAACTATAGAAACTATATCTTTTAAACTACGGTACTTACTCTTAAGACAAATGCCTATTTGTCTCTTTGCCATACATACCATGAACCAACAAATAGAAATTAATCCAAATTATCTGAATACCTAAGTACAAGCACCAATGAACTCCAGAATTGCTCTGTCAACTCAAAGCACCAAAGGATCTGGCCCCAAATGTTTTACTGCATGATAAGGAGTGAAAACATACCTAAGTCATATTTTCCATTTCAGAATTTTAAAAAATTAATAGCTTATACTGCTTCATGTAGTCATCCAAGGCTCTCATCTCCCAAAAATAAAGGGAAAGGAGAAAATGATGAGTTTTCTGCTATAAATCATCACAGAACTGGTATATCCTGGCCAAATATCTTTCAGTATAAATTGATTTTAAACTACGGTACTTCTAGAAGTAGTACCTGTATCATGTCCAAAAGCAAATATAAACATTAGGAAAAAACATACAAGATTGCTGAAGTTAAGTCAAATATTTATTTTTTTCTCTTTTTCCTTCAACCTTTACTTTTTATTATAACTGTCTTATTTCTGTATTTGAGGGGACACAGCCAAAAAAGACATTTAAATATGAGCTCATAATTGTATTTCATTATGTTTTATGTTTTGATGGAGATGGAATTACTTCTTTTGCTAACTCCACATCTGAATTACTGACAGCCCATATTCTCAGCATACTAATTTATTGCTAATGATGACACAGTGGATGAGACCATTTCTAGATACCACCTAAATATTCAGCAGAACAGTTTCATTCAAAACATCAACACTTGGTTACTCTATATATTCTCCACCTTAAAAAAAAAAAAACAATCATTGGTTTAAACTGAAAAAACAAAATAAAGTAACAAACTCATTCCTACTCCAGGTTTCCTTCCACCCTTGCTGCATTTAGCACAGCAATCAACAGTATACTGAAGCCTTAGTCAAACTGTCTTTCAGGACAGCAACAGAAAAAGCCATTATGAATTCTAAACACAGCGTTCTAGATACAAAAAAATTAAACAGTTGCATAGACATTTTATTAGCATGCATATTATTACAAGTCAATACTTATTTTGAACCAGAAAAATAGATATAAAATTATATAGTTAATGAGTTTCTAGTAAGTGGGTACTTTAATCTGCATCAGGACAGCTGAAGAAAGTACCTCAAAGAACTCATGATAATGAAACACATTGCAACCTGTGTTGCACTTAGTGGACATTGTGGAGAAGAATAAACACTTGCCATTTATTACCTCACACCAAGCATCTCTCCTACGCTGTGGCTAAATGGAAGGCACTTCGTTATTGTGTACCAGCTATTATTTAGTTTTACACTTTAAATTTGTTTAAAATGAAGTCATAGATGTTCAGGTCTGTGCAAATATTGCAGCCATTAGTTCCTGTTGATTTCCTCATCACTGTTTCCTACAGACAAAGGGAGCTTCAGTGAGACAAAGGACCCACAAGAGTTGGATTCAAGCTCAACAGTGAGGTAATACATGGTCTTTCCAGAGTAAAAGAATAGTTTACAAGCAGAACAGAAAGACCACAATCAACTGATAAGAAATTTTCTCCTAGTAATTTTCCTACTTATGTAGTATTACATGGGCCTCACTTTCATGGAATGAACAATGAAGACAGGTGCAGAAGAACTGACAACTTGACACTGGCTGACAAAAGGTGCTCACACACAGTGCCATGGTTGAGTGGAAAATCCTGCCCGTTGCCTCCCAGGCACAAGAAAACCTTGCAAAGAGGGATGGGGAACACATATCCTTGCACCAGCTGAGCTTTACGTAGCAATGACTGTGAGCCAGCGACACACACGGAGCCCTGGCCCCCTGCACTTCCAGCAGACATCAAACACCTGCAATCTGGAAAGGCTGCACAGCTGCTCCCCTCTCTAAGCACTGAAACACATGCTTCCACTCCTCCATGCGAAGCCTGGCGGAAAAGAGAAAACCATGAATCCTGATCTACCTCCAAAAAGGCACCCACAGCAGTGTGACAGCAGCCACAAAGACTTAGAGACCATGTCTGAAGCTTTTGAGCAAGCCAGAGGCAAAGCCAGTGCCACACCAAGTCTGGTCCAGCTCATGCAAAACTGAGAAGTTTTGGGATCTTTCTTACCCCCTGCCTTGTTTTTGTCTTCTCAGTGTACTTGTGGCTTCATCAGGTGAGAGAAAGCTCTGAAGCCCCTGCTCTTGGTACAGCTCAGCAGACAGATTTGGCTGTTGGGGAGCAGCATGTACCCATCAGCCCAGTAACAGCAGGCTTAACACAAACAAAAAAAACAACAACAAAAAGAAAAGCTTTTAGACAAGTCTGCATCAAAACCTTTCAAAAAAAGCTTCTTTCATGAAGGGTTTAAAATCAATAGAACAGCACTCTTGCTGTAATTACTCACTGACAGTTCAGGACCGAAGTATTGCAATGGGAAGAGAGGCAGAAGGCCAAATTCATATCTGATGTAAGCAAAAAGACTGTTCAGAGTACAGCAAGAACCATAACCTCTCCTTACATGTCAGAATCTGACCCACAGTGCTCAAAGATCACCACTGCTGATCTCTCAGATGAGACCATGGTGAGACTCAGGCATCAACGTTAAACAATAAAGACGACGAAAACCTTAAATGTACCATTCATTCACTTCATTATTTATTTACTCTTTTTAAAAAAAGTTGCAGCCTTTTTTGCAGAATATCTTTGATTTATTCAAATGATTTCTGAAGTTTTTGCATATCCTCCATTTTTCTGATGTAACTCATTTACAACTGAGGAAAGCCTCCATTTACAAGGCTACGACTCTCCATCAGAGTTAACAGCAATTCCCACCACCAACATGCAAGTGTCAGTCAGACAGACATTTGCTATAAACATCTTAATTTCCTTTTATTTCTGCAGACACCTTTGAACAGTACCACTGCTCAATTCATAAGCCATATTAGCACAACATCTCTCTAGACAGTCTCACATAAAATTAAATGCCCATTTAGCAGCTTACAAACCTTACAGCAGTTGGTTTATTTTCATTCATTATTGTAACAGAGCAATCAAGAACAACAGACTATTACAGCATCATATAACATGGCTTCTCTATCAACCCACTGGCATAAAATTAAATGGCTATCTGAAATATGAACTAAACTCCTTATTTATATCTGACATTTTTGTGTCACTACTAAGCAAATAATGGCTGCAGACAGATTTCTAAAATCAGGACAGCTCAACTCACCAAGGGTTAACCTGTTCGCACACCAGGAACTAAGCCTTTCTCTTGCTTAAGGACTGTTTAATTATGTATACGAAGTGAGCAGCTCCAGCAGGAAAGATTAAAACAGACTCTCTCAGCCTAATGCAAGGACATTTAACCAGAACACTGCAAGGCTACAGACCAGTGTCTCCCAGGTTTATGTGGGTATCACGAGAATCAGGGCAAAAAACTTAATTCCCCAATAAAATAAATAAATGAATGAATAAATAGACAAACAAATCTGAAGGGTCTTAGTTAGACATCTCATGAAGTACTTAAAAAGTGTTCAGATGCTTTTGAAGTACCAAAGAGGATATGCAGCATGTCCACCAAGTGATATTTTTCACTTGCACAGAAATAATGTCTTTTTTTTTTTTTTTTATCTTAAAAACCGATTTTCACAGAGAATAAAAGCTCCCAGAACCGGCCATTTAGGATGCTTCATGTCACCTCTCATTCATTCCATTAGTTTGCCCTTAATTCATAATTATTATGAATACTTTTTGAAACACTCAAAACAACCCACAAGTGATAGAGGACATCTTCATGTTACATATTTTTGTTTGTGCAATATAATCTGCAATAAGCAAATTCCTTTGATCAGATCATGTGAATCACTGTCTAGCTTGTCCAGCCTGATCAGGACTGTTTTATCAAAGTTTCAGAGCAGTTTGATGGCTAATATTTATGGAGCTGGGCAAAAAGCATTCCAAGCAACCATAGAACCCAAACCCATCACCTTTAGTTATAACAAACAAAAAAAAAAGTGAAAGACAACAGACAACCCTACCTCTAGAGGAATGCCCAAAGCAGCTTACTCCTCCTAACAGATACAGTAATATGCCATGGGCTGGAGATGTACAGCAGTGGCAGGTGCAGGGCCAGTCTGCAGAAGGAAACTGCTCCATCACCACCCCCAGAGAGGATCAAGGCCTTGTAGAGCCTCCAAGGAGTTGAACAAAGTTACCCTGGACTCAGTGTATGGAGCAAACAATTTCTGGCTGACACTGCAAGCCCTGGATGATGCTTGGAAACCAGTAATAACATGGTTCAGCTTTTCTCCCTTGTGCTGTTCTTTATCTGACTACTGCAGCATTTTCTTTTACGAGTACCGTAGCAACACATTTGGACCAAGATGAAATAATCGTGCACATGAATTTGCAGTTCTCTGCAGAGGGAACTAAAATTATTTCTGGACTGCTTTCCTATTCCTGACAAAATCTGGTAAAAGAAAATGAAATTTTCTATAAATTAGAATAAAGTAAAAATAATATATATGGTCATCAGATAATGAGAAAAAAATACAATAACAAAAGCAAAATGTCCCTTTTACCATCTCCCAGCAGAGAAGTAAAGAAACTCTCAATAAAGATCTTCTTTTTTTGTACCCTTTCTACTGATCACATTAAATTTCAGAGAGAGGAAGCATCTACAATTTTATTTTATGAGCCCTTTGGAAAAAATAAGATGGATTTCTCAAGCAACGGGAACTCTTGAAGTCGTTCATATCTCTTTTTTTCACAAATACATACCTTCAGGGAGCTCCTCCTGCCCCTTTTTTAAGCCCAAGCACTGATATAAAAATCAGGAACTGTGGGGCAGACAAACAGCAGATTCTCAGAAGCCCAGAGTATATGAATATGGAGTTCTCTGACAAGGTCTCAGAACTTTCCAGAGTTTTATTTTTACTTTTTGTAATTTAAGGTGAAAGTGTTACAACTATAACATAAGCAGTAAGAGGAGGATAATGTGCACTGGGCACTTGGACCAACCTTCTTTAGACTCTGTTAGCTCAGTACTAAGCACTGCACTTTCTAAGCCCTGTTCACTGCAGGGTTTGTATTAAAAATTAAAATAACAAAAACATAAAACACTGCACTGAGCCCGTGTAAAAATTATGGTAATGGAGCATGTGTGCTCATTTAGTGCAACTTTTTAATAAACATTAAACAAATTCTAAAAAGCAAACTACTAGCAAAGCAGTGAAATACTTGCACAACTCTCTCCATACCACATTTTAGTCTATGCACTCTAGTCTGTTCCCTCATGAACCCATATTTATGTATTTAACAGTAACACGAAGCTGCCCAAGCTCTTCAGTTCCTGAAACACACTAATTTCAACTTGAAATGCTGAAATGAGGTTGAGGGAAGCCAGTTGATGTAATTTTATGGCTTTCAGTAAAGCTTTTCATACTGCCTCTCACAGGATCCTTCTGGACAAAATGTCCAGGACTCAGTTGGATAGACACATCAAATGATGGGTGAGCAACTGGCTCAGGGGTCAGTAGCCAAGGGTGGTAGTGAATGGGGTGACATCAGACTGGTGACTGGTCACTAGTGAGGTTCCCCAGGGCTTCATTTTAGGGTTAGTTCTCTTCAGCGTCTTCATAAACAGCTTGGATGCAGGACTTGAAGGCATACTGAGTAAGTCTCCTGATGATACTAAACTGAGAGGAGCTGTTGACTGCTTTGAAAACAGAAGTGTCCTGAAGAGAGACCAGGACAGAGTTCAGAAACCTTTGGAAAATGCTCTCAGGTACACAATGGGATTCTCAGGGTTGTCCTGGGCCAGCAGTTGGACTTTGATATTCCTTGCAGGTCCCTTACAGCTCAGGATTCTCTATGATTTTATGAACATCCCAGCGGGGCAGTTTGCTGGTATCTACATTCATGGGAATTAAAAAATCAGAGTTAGAAGTTATCAAAATGAGAGCAGGGCCTCCTTTGCGGCTCATGATAGACTGGAAACAATGTTACTGGATTGTACCAGCCCCTCACAGCTGGGTGCTCAATCTCACATCTGCCTGTATGGTAGAGTTCATTCCTGTCAGTGAAGGTGTTATCACCGTGTGCTGCTCACTGATACCTAGCTAGCAAATATTTAGAGACCTCTGGGCAACCCAGTTTTCCATCAAGCAGAAAACCTGCCAAGCTTAGCCAGCACTGAGGTTTGTCTTTAGGGGCATACCTTACTCAAGATTTAGAAATGCTAACTGCTGCAGTCCAAAGAGTAACAGCACCATTTATTCTGAGTGCACCACACTTCTGAGCACAGACGCCAGAAACTTTAATTTATATCTGATATAGAAGTATCCAGCTAGGCTGTCAAAAATGCAGCTTTGTATTGTTTCCTAAGACCATAACTATGTTACTTGCAGCATAAATCCACTTCTACACTTGCTTCATATTTTTGTGCTCAGATCTCCTTCTGAATTCAATAGGTCAGCTCTGTAAAGGAACTATAAGCTGCTGTTCATACTTATTCCTATTCAAATCTAAACATTCCCTCCTAAGGACCTGGCTCTCACAATGCTGAATCTTGTGGTGATTCAGTAAAAGCAAATTTTAGGACTAGTATTACATAACAACAGTTCTAAATAGTTAATAACTCACAAAAAATTACATTTACTCTAAGGAAAGGACTAAGAAAACAGAAAGAAAACAAATTCAATCACTTCCTGGAGATGTTTAAACTGGTCAGTGGTAGAAGTGGCAACAAGAGAAATTCAAGCCTGCTGCTTCTTCTTTCAGCATTCAAGTGACCATAATAAGCACTAATGCGAGCTCTCTCTTCTTAATGTCGCTTTCTACAGCCAACATAAACCAAAGCAACTTGAAAGCCTGGAGCTAAAGGACAACAATAAGTCAAGAGTAAAGTGCATGTGTATAGCAGTTGTCACTTCTCTCATTGACAATATGAGGTCCACATGTTAGCTCATCACACCAAGGGCACCTCCAAGATACAAGCAGGGCCTGCTGCAGTTCCCTGACTTAGCTCTCTGGGTGATGAGCAATAATCCAGTTAAAAGCATTTAAGAGGATAATAAGCAGAGGTTGATCAGCTCCCCATAAAATTTCAGCATTTCTAGACAAGCAGAGGAAAGACAAATTTAGATGTAGGTCAGCAGGTCTCGCAACATCATAGACACTTTCCTCAACATTTCACCACCAAAGTGTGACTACCAGGCCATGTTTAAAGCCTTGACTTTAAATTCGGGATTACTACATCATTTTTGAACACAAACGCTCCTAAGACATTACGAGGAGAGAGAAGAAGACTGTGCCTGCATAAACATTTTGCAGTTCAGGGTAATATTATCATTGCAAAAGGCATTGCACTTCCTGGACAAGAACAAGAAAATCAGGAATTTTTATCCAAAAGTTTGGAACTCAAGTATTAAAGATGGTTAATATAGCAAAATGTTTACATGCATTTTTTTCAGTCAACTGTGGTATGCAAAAGCTGTTTTGTTTACACAGTTATGGTAGGCAGGAAAATTCAGTCTTATGCCTATCTTTTTGATTCTTCCATCAGTATGATAGGACTAAATCAAATATCATCTGTTCAGATCTTCATCAGGAACCACTCATCAGCAGAATTTTCATCTCCATTTTTGGGTGGACTATAAAACATGATGTTTTGTATAGACATGCAGAAGCCTAGCTGGACTTAATGATAAATACATGTCATGTACTGAATTAAATCAAGGGAAAAGGCAATATAACATAAGATAGTCAGGTTCCACCTTGGGTAAGATTGCATATTTCTAAAAATACCTTCTTGATAAATCCATTAACAACTGAAATACAAAAACATTTCTGAATAAACTAAGCAGAGTTAACTTTGCAGTAGCCAAAAGCATCTAAACTTGAAACTTGCTTACACAGATTTCACGGGGAAATTAGCCCACATCTGAAGCATAAGTAATAAGTAAATCTTGTAACTTAGTAAGCATAAATATGCCATCCTCAGCAGGTTATGCAGAGGTCAGCAGACACCAGCAATGCATCTTCAGCCTTACAAGAAAATCATCAGTTATTTCTCTCTGAGTAGATGACAGCTTCACAAGAGACAACCTTCACCAAAGAAGTCACCCGTGAGGTCTGACCCGCAGGCAGAGCCCAGCACTTGACACAGTGCCAATGAAGCCAACTGAGAACATTGAATGGTCATGGTCATCCTACTGAGAGCCTTTGAGGGAGCAGCCCACCCCCACACTATGCTCTTGAGCAGTATGTGCTTCTGGTAAAGATGCTACTGCCCACAATACTACAAACAATAGCCACAGCAGTTAGTCACAAAAATCCTAAACCAGCAGTACGCAGCTGAGGAAGCTAAAACACATAGGTAAGACATGTCTTGCACCACTATCTAGTCTGTAATACATCCCTTTTCTCTTTGTAAATGTAACTCAGATGCCTCTTTAGAAGAGTTTACTGACAATACCATAAGAAAAAAGCCACGCCAATACCCACTGCACTTCTGTTGTGTTGATGGTTGGGTTTAGACTCTTTGGTGCAATGCAAATGTAAAAACAGAAAAAGTGCTTCACAGAATTTCTTGTATGGAAAATCTGTACTTTAAGAAAACTGCAGTTCCCTTTTCATATTTCAGACATACAGTTTTAATGAAGTAGAAAGGAACCTCCAAGAAGGGTCAATGAATCACCTAGGGAAAAAAATCTTGAAATTTGATTTTTTAATGCTGATCCTTTTGATACTGACACACTTGGATTTCTTACTATCCACATATGTATTGTGAAGACATGGCCTCCTGGTTTTAGCATTCTTAATATTTTAAAAAATTAAACCCTTTTCTTTGGAATCAGTTGAAAGAAAACTCATGGGAGCACTTTTGGTAAACAGACTGCAACAAGTTCCATAGGTCTGTACACGGAGAGTGACAGACCTCCACTTACACATGCACCCTCACTGGATCAAAGTAAATGAGAATGGGGAAATTTCTGACTTAGTATCAATGAAACTCTGCAGAAGTTAGAGCCATCCAGACTTTGTCCTTCCTAATCAGTATACATGTCTTCCACAGCTTTACTACCCTGAAGATCACAGTGAGTATGATCCTCACCTCCATGGTGTTAAAAACCAGCAAGCAGGGAAGCTATTAAGAGTCCTTATCAAGGGTATCTGCATTTTAGATAATCACTTTGGCAGTAGCACCACGCTAATGCAATCCAAGGCATTCAACAATCGTTCAGGTCCCAGAAAACACACTCAGGCCACCCACTAAGGGTCAAACAACAAGGAAACACATGTAAAGAAAGTGGATGTTTACAGCACAGGTCAATATGAACATTAGATTTTGTACTCAGCCACAACCCTGAAACTTTTTCAGACTCTGTGTTCATGCTGTATTACCACTATAAGAGCTTTAATTATCATAAGTTAATCATATCCCTCAGGCATTACAATGCAACAGACAATGGCGGATGCCTCTAATCCCTCTGGGGTGTAATTATTTCATAACCACTACATTTCAGGGTTACCTGATTGCCATTATGGAAAATTTTATACTCTCTTCTTTCTCAACCCAGGCCTTTTAAAATTAAATACATCTCTGACCTATTTTACACAATCCTGATTCTTTCCCTTAAAATGCAGTGTAGGACTTCATTCTTTTCTTTAGGCAGCAGACAAAGGCTAATCTTCTCCCTCTACCCTCTTCCTCCACCATGTCCCCCCACTCTTCATGGTACAACCAGCACAGTATAAACGATTTGGAGGCAGTATTTCTGAAGATGGCAGATTGTATTTGAACAGAGATTTGTTCATTGTTTGATATAGGAATGATTATAATCCTCAGCTCCACAATGAGAATTCTGTATAAGACTTCTTGCTGTAAGAAACCAGGGTTAAATACATGCAGAGACATTTTCAGCTACAGCTTATCATCTTTCTAGTGGAAGGGATTTTTGACATCATGATTGCTTCCTCTCAAGTTGCTTCCATCTAAGATAAAACAGGATGTGGACCCACAAGAACTTTGTTTATTATTAAGCTGTCTTTGCTTTGTCCATTTTCAGTCTCAAAATCCCAGAAGAAGCATCAACAAACAATCTATAAGCAAAAGAAATTTAAGGAATTCTGTTTGCAGAATAGACCTTTCTATTTTTATAGATTGCAAATGGCAGATGAAAACGCCATTTTCCTGTGTTATGCAGCTCAACTATTATAAACACTGTCTTTATTTGCATTTATGAGTTTTAAAGCATTGATTTAGACATTGAGGAAATCTTAAGTATTGAGGACCTTAAGTGTTCTAATTTTCAAGAACAACGCTCAAGAGTCTCCTTTCTAAATGCAATTAGATCTCCAAGACATCACTTCTTTACAATACCTGGATATCTAAATAAAGACTTAGGGGCTGTGTTTTTCAGAGTCCTATTTTGAAATTAGGATAAATCATCATCTCTTTTGCTCTACTGCTGGTTTAGGGAACCATCCAAAGAGTTTACAATAAGCTCTGCAGTTCAATTGCCAAGCTCTCTTCTTTAAAAAAATGACTGAGGCAAGATGAGAGGCAAACCATTACCTTCCCAAGGCTGGGAAGGTAATCTGCCTGCAACAATTCTTTTGAGGTAAATTCAGACTCATTAGATAGGAGTAAATAAAAAAATTGCCTGAAGTTAATTGTTTTCTTGAAGATATTGTTAAGAAATCTCCTACAGATACACTATAATAAGATTTCTGATAAACTAGGGCAATAGAGACAAAGATGTCATGATTTAAAAGATAATGATCATATGTAATGTGTACTATAAAATGGAAATCTTCAGTAAACTTTCTTAAAGTTGGAAAAGGGATCTATCCACATCTCTCTTAAAAGTGCTTCCATTTTCTGTTCTCAAGTGATTTCTTGAAGCATTTCTATAAATATTAAAACAAAATACTGATCTCCTTGATAACAGAAACATTTTCTTTAAGATTGATGACCAAAACAGGGAAGTGCTTGAGTTCATTGGCTTGCAAGTCTGTAAAAAAGGAATGTTAATGCTTTTTCATCCCCAGTCAAGCATAGTGGGCAGGGGCCAGTTTTAGTTACTTACACATATTCCAAGAAAACAGCAGAACTGATAGCCATCTAAATCATGAGAACTGAAGGCCTTACCTTTCAAAGGACTCCACTTTACGCAGAATTATAAACACCACTCTAGAAGCCTGAGATTATCAGGTTGTGGGTTTTCTCCCCCGATTTAGTTATTTGACACTGTTTCTTTCTCCTCAAATGGAGCAAAAAGGAAGATAGCTAGTCAGGATAGGAAGAGATCACACTGGTAAAAATAAACAACTCAACACATATAGCCTTCAATCTCCCTAAAATTGCTTTGAATCTGACACTGAGAGGGCAAGTCAGAAAAAAACCCATATTTCCATTTCATTAAGCAAGTGCTAATCAGAATGTCCTGAATTGTGGAGTTGCATTGTGTAAATGGGGCAGTGTAACACCAACACTACAACACCTGAGTCACCACGTGAATCGCTGGATCTGTCAGTCACAGAGGAGAGTGATGGACTGGTAGGCAATTGAAACTAACCATCTACTGTAAAATGCAAACAAACAAAGGCAAACCTCAAAAGAAGAAAAACTTACAGATGTCTGATCAGAGGACTTTAAACTCAAACACTGCCATGGTAGAAACTTCCACCAATATTTTAATACTTTGAAGAAGCAGGAAAGAAAAGAAACAGAAAGCAGGTTTTGGAATTTGGCATTTTCTACTCTTTCTGTTTGCACACCTCAAGACAGTTCAGGCCCAGTCCAAACTGTAGAAGAAACATTTATTAGTTATTCTAGAGTAGAAGTTTTTATTTATAATTATAAAATATATCATATATATATACACATAAAATATGAAATTTCATACTATTTTCCACTGAAGAGCAAGGAATTAGCAGAACTTTTAAGGATATTTAAGACCTAGAGAGTACATACACCTGCTGGCTGCTAAGCACTAGGGATGATGAGGAGGAGATAGCTGGTAGAGGGCAGCTCCACGAGCCAAAAGGCTGGTTCAGAAATAGTCAATCCCAGTAAGCCACAATAGTTTGCTCCACTGGCTTTAAACTGCAGTTCCACAAATCATAGTTATTCAAAACACAAAGATAATTAAATTTTCAGACTTATGTTACCACTACACTGCAGACAGATGGTCAAATTAGTTGTTTTAAATTTGTGTAGTAGAGAGAATATAAACCATTTTTTAAATCAGGATTTCAGTTAGTCTTTTATTTGATTTCTACTTCTATAGGAATAAAACAACATTTTGTTTTGCTTTAAAAATTACATCTACATGATAAACCATATGTGTATCTCAAGTAACAAAAAACATTATGATCCATCAGAAGGCAAATGCTACTCTCATTTTGCAAGATAGTTGTAATTAAAGTATCACAAGTGTCTCCCCTTGGGATGGGGCTCCTTCTCCCCACTTTGAAACCAGGACTGAGTTCAAGTCAGGGGCCATCAGGGTAAGTGCTGTGCAGGCACAGACAGAAAGGACATTCCTCTTCTAAAGATTAGGCAGAAAATATGCCAGAGGGCATGTAGTAATGCTAACAGACTTCTGCAGAGTTGTCTTCAGTTTTGCCTTTTCTATTTTATGGATTTTCTTAATCCTTTAGAATTTAAGGCTTTCAGCCTAAGTAAGATAAGGCAAAAAGAATTACCAGATGAAAAAGAATGAAAGGAAGTGGTTGCAAATGAGAAGCTGTAGAAGCAGAAAAACATATATAGCACAAACTGAGTAGCTTAGCTTTGACAGAGCAAACCAACAGGTTAAAGGCTAGACTTAGTTTGCTAAGACACAGAAAGGTACAAATATAGTGAGCAATATCTTCAATTTATTAATAAAGGTTTATACTGGTAAGTAAAAACAACGAGGAGCTGTGCCAGCAGACAGAGTTTCTCCTGCAGTGCTGACCCTGGGCTCCTCTGAAGTGCCTGCCTGCAGGGCCAGTGGAAACCAGACCTGGCACTTGGGGCAAGCTCCAGTTAAGGGCAGGGTATTCACCTAGTCAGTTATCTGACTCTTCAAAACTTACAGCAATATTATTATTACTGTAGGTTTAAAAGATCATACCACATAAGTGCAGAAATGCTTTCATGCAATATGATTATAACTTTATTTTCATTCCAGGGTGGTGAATCTAGAGGAGCATCTCCATTTCATTTTTGATATTTTTATAGTGTCTTGGTTTTCCTTGGCATCAGAACAGAAATGAATGCCAAAGCCTTCTCAAAAACAAAACTTGAGTTATCTTCTGGCAAACCATACTAGCCAGAAGTCGTGACTGAGAGAGGCTGGGAAAGATACAGGAAAAGCAGTACTTTTAATAGTTTTCATTGAACGGACTGAGGCAGAGTGAAGTCAACTGAACTGAAGAAAGAAAAACAGAATCCCAGATCTGTGAAATTTTTCTCTGCTACCTACATCACAGGATATTTCTCCCTCTCTTTTCATATATGATAAATCCTATACATATATTCATATTCTGTACTTATGCAAAACTCTGTGCATATAAAATGCATGTTACACATATATATATGCATACACTTTTATGTTTTAC
The DNA here is from genome assembly GCA_013397245.1 of Thryothorus ludovicianus. Classification (NCBI taxonomy): domain Eukaryota; kingdom Metazoa; phylum Chordata; class Aves; order Passeriformes; family Certhiidae; genus Thryothorus; species Thryothorus ludovicianus. The sequence goes on from VZTB01002462.1 coordinate 408,806, forward strand.
ATGCAAAATATGAATATTGTCCAAATGTATACAGCATTTATGAATAGAGGACATTTTCCATATTGCTTATATCTAACAGTTCAATAGTTACTGCTCTTAAATTTCATTTTCCTGGTTAACTTTCTGGCATATTACTATTCAGAAATTGCATATAGAGGATTTAGGCTTATATAACTGGAAAAAAAATTCTCCCAGTCTTCTGCTGCAAAATTATGGAAAGAATTTACACTACTGCTGAACACACCTAGAAGGATTCAATAATCAAAATAATTTTATTATATAAAGCAAATTAGAATGATGTCATTGAATGACACCAGCGGCTGCCAACCCCTTCCCACAAGGTGAGACAGAACTGGCAAGACAAAGCAGAAGGTGCTACAGCCTTTATTTTCTCAAGTCACTTTTGCCCATTTTCAGATGTGTACCTAGAGAACCAGGCTGGTCAGGAGGGAGGCCAGGAGGGCCTTTCACCTGCAGAACAGGCTGCCACAGTCAGACATCACATCTGCCCCTCTGGTAACACAGTCAAGTGCAGCACTGCTCTTCTAGTCAAAGTCCCTCTCCCTGGCATTCAGCCCTAGCTTCCTAAACTGTAATTCCCAGCCCATGTTCTTTGTAAGATCATCTGGCTTTACTGAGAAATGCTTGGCTCCTTCAGCTCTGTGATTCCTCCTCAATCCTCTGCAGGCTGCTGTTGGATTTCCTCTTCCTCAACAACCTAGGTCCCATGGTGTGCCTTCATGGGACGTGTGCTTTAGGCTCCTGATCATCTTGGTACCCTGAGCTTTCCACTGAACCAGCTTTACCTTCCAAGTGGTGGCAGAACTCTAATAATCATATTGCCCTAACTTTAAAAAACTCACAAGAATATTCTAGTTCCTACCATAGCCAGGATGGCATTTCAGTAAAAACACTTTGACTTTTTCACTAGTTCTTTTCATTTCCAGCTGCCACTCAAGAATAAATATAGTTCAGCAAACATCAAAACACACATACACAAACATGCTTTTCTTCATTAAAAAATATTTCAAGCAAAATCCAGTGACTCTTTTCATCTGTAGCAGCACAAGTTCTGATCAAAAGCTTGCTGAAGGCAAGGGGAGTATAGCCAATGACTCACAGTTTTTGGGTAGAGCCATTAAGAATCCTAAACACAGCTCAATCTGAATTAACATTTTTGCAAGGACAAGTCCAATTAGTAGATGGGAGAAGTCCAAAGGAGATGTGGTGTGCCTCAGAAGCTGTGCTGGTAATACACTGGGTAAGATCAAGCCCCTCAGTGCTGTATTAAGGCATCCCTCAAACTTTAATGTCAGCTACTGACTGAATGCTTTTTTTTTTAATGATAGTAAAGGTATCAGTCCCAGCATCTAGGGCAAATTCCAATTTAAGTTACTACATCCTGATCCAGCTGAACCTTTCTACAACATCTTCACACACAGAATGCTTTTTCAGCTTTTAATATTAAGCAGCTTCTAGCTCTGAGCTCTATACTTACTCAAGGAAGAGTAGCTGAATTTCAGTAGTCTACGAAATCATTATCTACAGTAAAATCTCTAGGAAAATTATGGTATTTATTTCATTTTAATTTGAACCCATGAGTTAGAAAGAAGCCTCATTCTATAGAGATACGTCCAATTCAGCAAACTTAGCTTTGATTTTTTTTTTTAACATTATTATCATTAAATTACTTTTCTCTGAAATTACAGTGGGTGGAAATATGATATTAATTTTATCTGAGACTAAACTACATACTGGGAGACTGGCCACTTTAATTATTTCAGCATTCCCAAAATCATTACAATAAAAAAAGGAGAGGAAACAAAAAAAAAGGTGAAGCATCACATGTGTAATTTTCTCTGTAGCTTCATATTCCAAATTTGATGTCAAAACTACTAGTTCAATCAGCCACGACAAGGTATTCAAATGTGGGTTTTGCACAAACAACACAGATAATTAATAAAAACACAGTAACTTACAATGCGGGCAACAGAACAGAGATAGCAGTATGACAAAGAGGAAGAAAAAGCACAAGTGGCATAGAAAGTAGAAGACTGTTATTTACCCTGATCAAAATAGCAAACCTTCCACCCCATTCCCAGTACTAAAAGGCCACACTTTGTTGCCAGCATCACCATGATGTCAAAGTCCTCAACTGCTCTTCAGCACATTCACTACTCAGAGACTGCCACACAAGCTTTTTGCATTTATTTCTTCGAAGCTTTGCTCTCAAAGGCTCTGTTGACAGAGTCAGATTATCCGCACAACTGATGCTGTTAGTATTACTGATACTTCAGCTGTCTTGCATACAGATAAATAGTCCCAAGGATCTGAAACATTTTCATTGCAGTACAGGCACAAAGCAAACATCTGTAAAAGCTGAAAGACCTGTGAGCTTTAAAATGGGTCCCCAGCTTCCCCACATACCACCCAGGAACCAAATCAGGCACAGATGGACACTGAGGTCAGCAACAAACATGCAGACTAAGTAGCCTCTTGGATCCTCCTATTCTTATACCACAATTCTTTACAAAGATTGCACAGACAAGCTGGAGGAGGCAGAGACAAAATGTCCTAAGCTGACATTCCATACACCATCTCAACGCAGGAAAAGCCACTGACCTCAGTTTGCCTTTACTCATACGTAAGGTTTCAAGACAGTAACTTTGAAGGTGCAGCTGGGAACACCAGCACAGGCTCTAACTGGGCTTCACCCACATTTCCTTCAGCTGCCTGTCCTGGGAGAGCCTTTGCTACAGCAACAGAGTAACCATTATGTTTAAGTAATAGATTTGATGCTAGCAAGTATTTCCCCTTCAAGAATGAGCAATTCTAGTGTGCAATTCAATCAGGCCATCATCTATCCTGTGCATTCCCAACTGAAGCAAATCCAACAAATTATTCTTTTCTCTTTGTTTTAAAGACAAGGGAAGGAAAAACTCTACAATGAAAAGGTTACAAGAAGTCATTAAAGTAAGAGATAACTGACTGTGTCATCAAATTCTTTATACATTGGACATAGACTTTGGACAACAGCACTACAAAAGCATTACCCATCTGAGATTTCCAATGCCTCTAAGAACCCTGGATTCACCAATTTAAAAGTTTGGAGGCATGTTTTAGAAACCACAACAACAAAACCCCCCAAAAGTCAGATGCACAAATTGAGGCCACTGTATCCCAAATGATTAAACCAGAGTGATCTAATATTCATACTTTCCCTAGAGTATCTCTTTGTTTTTGAGTGTCGTCTTGAGACTCCTTGGCAGAGAGGAAGACTACGGAGCACAGCTGAACAGCTCTCTCGCCTGAACTGCTCTCAAGACAGCACTTTGATAACAGGAAGAGACAGGACTCAGGAGAACATATAAATATCTTATAAGGTGCTGGAACACTCAGTGATTAATTTTTCAGCAAGGAGAAGCTTTTATTTCAGCAATGTGTAAAAAATAAATTTCTAATTCTATACCCACTGCCTGGCTACTCACGCTCTGACCCAAAGTAAAAGCAGAAACAGAAGAGTCACGATTAAGAAACAGTATAAAAGAGGCCAAGAGCCCCTGCTTTACTTAACCTAATTTCCACAGCAGTACATGAGAACTGTATTTCCACTACAGAACTCTGTGGAAATTTCTTTCTTTCTGTGTGAACCTAAGAGGAAAAAAGCATTGTGGCTTTAATTAGGACATAAAGAAGGGGGTGAAAGATCCTGAAAGCTTTACCTGCTTCAGCACAGATCTGCTTTTATTGTTCTGAAGTCTGAGGTAGGTTAAAGAAAGAACAAAAGCATTAGTCACATCAAATGGAAATGTCCAACTCTGATGGGAACAATACATTAAAAGTTACAGTGAGCCAGAGTCAATCTGATGGGAAAAAGCATGTTCCTCCACCTCTCCTCTCCTTCCTGAGCATTGATTTTGCCTGAGACTCTACCTACACAATTTTAATCCATCTCTTCTGGCTGTTGCTCTTCCAGTATGCAAGATGACTTGCCGTGTTCTAAGCTCTTTTCTGTGGTCTCAAGTAAACAATTAGTAACAGCCTAAATTAGTGCCATGACCTGCTGTGTCTGGCAAGATACAGAGGACAGCTTCAGACATGAGCCTAAATGCTTTGCTACACATTTCCACTTTAAGCCAGGAAGCCACAGAGAGGAAAATCTGTTTCTTATGATGATTCTGGAAAAATTTCCAGGATCAGTAAGTTATTTTATTGGAATATGAATTCAAAACACACTGAAGTTCCCCACTCTCTTAATCTTACTACAAATAATAAAGAAATTAAGTTCCTATACCTCTCCTCTGTCATGGCACAAAACATAAGAGGTATTTGTTAAAAAGGAAAAAAAAAGTCATGGTAGGAAGGAAAAATGTCAAGAGAAGTCAGGAGTTGAGCTATGTGCCTCATGCCACAGGATTGGGTTGAAATACCTGCCCTCACTTAGGAGGCAAAATAACCTAAATAAATTTAAATCTAAATGTTGGGTAGGAGCATTGCAATACTTAAGCTAGTCTTGATCAACATTTCTGGATTTGATAAACAGACCACCAGAAACCAAATAAAAATCCTTACTGCTATCCTGTTCACAAGTTTTCATAAACAGTTTATTTAAATTTGTTTAAAAATTCACACCCCCAAACAAATGTACCTTTCAGCATTTAGTTCCTCCGTGAATTATAGAGCCATTTTATAATAATTCAACTATTTGTTCAGCTGCTTGCAAACTTACTAAGCTAACAATGAACAACAATTCTTATTAAACATTTCAGGTGTTTCCTTCAAAGGTCTCATTCTTAGGAATCCAGGAAGATAATACTGACTTCCATTAGGTAAACATTTTGTCAGCAGTAATTAAAGTTCTGCACACTAAGCATTCCACAGACATAAAAAGACATTTCTTGGATCAGATTTCAGCACTCGCAATGAATGCTTACAATCTAAGGCAGCCATGCTCCAAGGAAGAAACCAAAGCTAAAAACCCAAAACTTAGTAAATGCATACGGACACGGACAGTGAGGTCACTGGATTACCAAAGATGAAATATCATAAAACAGATAAAACATTCAGTGCTCCAGGTAAAAGCAGCCACATTGCCTGTCACCTTCTTGCTTGTAACAGTTACAAACTGGCAGGGGAACAGTCCTTTTCCAACAATCCCAAATCACTGTGCTAAGTACTGTGACCATAGCCACCTATTCTGGAGGTATTTTTTTCTATCTATTTTGTTTTCTTGTTTGGGATTTTTTTGTGTGGTTTTGTTTGTTTTTTTTAACATCAGAGGCAGCTTGGTGAAGCTTTGGTTTTCTGGATGTCAACAATACAAAGAACAAGGGGTTGTGCACTTCATACTCTCCTGCTTCATCCTAGGGTTGGGGTTTTGACCTTTCAAAGAGCTCTCCTTAAAACTGCCTGAAGTGAAATTTTAAGATAATTTTAGATATGGGTATGATTTTTATCCAAACTGCTAAGCACAAGGGGGGATAAACAGAACATCTAAGAAGCCTCTTCAGAAGTTAACTCTGGTGAGGCATCTCAGGAGCCAGGGGGATTCCTCTGTGCTGAGGGGGCTGCCTTCCCTTCTAAAGCCACTGTTTTCACATAGAATCAAACTGTCAGATCCTGTGAATATAGAAGTCAAGACCATCAGAGCCAAGGCAGACAGACTGGTATTGTCTGGAAAACTCAATTCATACTACTTCAGAATCTCCAGAGTAACTTCTTTTGCAAGAGGTATCTGCCTGCTACAAAATCAACTAGAATTAAGTGATTTCCAATAGACCCAGAAAGACATGGCAAATTATCATTGTATTCTTATTCTTTGGATCACATCTGGCCCTGAGGTGTTACGGCAGAAGCTAAAAGCATCATCTCCTCTCTCATTACAATCTCCATTTATTAACCAGTTTCCCATCCCGAGGATTTTACTTGTCCTAGTCAAAATATTCTTGAAGCGGCACAGCTGCCACAGAGAAAATTGCTCAACTGCCATAATAAATATGAAAAAAATTAAGACACTATGAAGAAAATAATTAAAGTAATGAAGCCAGTGTTTCCATTCTGACATGGTTTTGTAATTCGTTTAGAGAGAAGCATCTGAGACGCTTGTCCTTGAATGCCCCAGGAAGGTTTCTGCAACTTGACATATTTAAATAGTTTCTCTGGTCACTGACTCTATTTCTTAGCATTTATCTGAATGCACCAGAATCAGGCGTGTAAAGCAGTGCCCACCATGGGGTATGTGCCTCAGTATATGACCATGTGTCCCTTTCATCACTCTCCCTTAGCCTGGCAGATGAGCTCAGTGCTATTGAGACAACAGTGGCCTAAAGGGCACTCAGCCTTCAGTTAATTTTTACCATCTTAAAATAGCTGCACTGTGAGAATGGCCAGATTGTCAGATGAAACAGTAAAGGGAGAAAAAAAAAAAGGCAAGAAGCTGTAAAATAGAGTAGGAGCATGTAGCTTCTGTGTGCCTTTGCCTGAACCTCAGAGGTGACTCAGGGCCTCATTCTACAGCCAGATGTTTCTCAAATAAATCCAGTTTATTCAATTAAAGACAACCTCATCTACAGACTACGTTAATGCTTGCATGCCACCCACAGTGGACTCAAATACTTCTAAGACTGCTGAAAAACTGCTCTAAGAACTGAGATTGTTTAGTCTGGAGAAGAGGAGGCTCAGAGGGGAACCTCTCAACAGTTACCCCAAAGAAGGGTGCAGCCATGTGGGAGTCAGTCTCTTCTGCCAAGTCTCAAGCAACAGGACAAGAGCAAATGGCCTCAAGCTGTGCCAGAGGGGATTCAGATCAGATATGTGAAAAACATTTTTCACTGAAAGAGTGGTTAAGCATTGGAATAAATTGCCCAGGAAGGTGGTAGAGTCACTGTCTCTGGAAGTGTTCAAGAGGGCTCTGGATAGGGCACTTAGGGATTTTGTTTAGGGGTGATTATGGTGGTGTTAAACTGATAGCTGGACCAGATGATCTTGAAGATCTCTTCCAGCCTTGTAAATTATGATTGCATAAACATCTCTTGCAACTCTAAGTCAGCAAATACTGCTTTTTTAAAAGCTATATTGAATCTTACTTAACTCTCTCTCCAAAAAGTTTTGCCCTTCCACTTGATTTATCCTGTCTGCTTTTGGTGCATTATCTTTCAATCCTCTATTATTTCCCCCAAATACTATCAGTTACAAAAGTGTGTAACACAGAAAAACAACAGTTTAGCAAAGACAAAATCAGAGCTCCAGTCATCCCACAAAAATCTAGTCTGTCACAATTTTATGCAGATTGGGGTCAAAGGTATGCTATGCTCCCTGAAACCTATGCTATGCTCCCTGAAACCCCAAGACATCTCTTGAGTGGGAAGAGAGCACCATTGATGCTAAATACATCATGAATTACTTAAACATACTTTTCATTGTTGAAGACTGAGGTTTCATTCTTACAAGCAGAAAGGAATACCTAGAACTCAATGTGTTTGAATTGCTTTCCAGTAAAAATTACTTTAAAAAAATCACTAGCGAAGTAGATCATCTTTCCTGCTAAGAGGACCAAGATAAAAAGCACTTGGGCTCCCTTTTCCAAACAGATGCTTTCCTGTTATTAAAAAATGTGGGTTTAATCACTGTTTTCCCATGTATAACTTTCCAGATACAAGCCAATGGTTGGACTATCTTCAGCATACAAGCAGACAACAGTAGCGCCATTATTGTAGCTACACATCGAAAAAATACAATAAACAGAGCTCCAGTTAGTTTTACTATGAAGAGCCCAGGGGGACAGTGAAAGTGACAAGAACCCAGTGCTGCCAAGGTTTTGTGACATTTTGTCCAAGTTACCAAATGAGCTAATTCATATGTAGCTACAAGCAATGTTTAACAAAATTGGGTGGATTTACTGATGGGGAAAGGCATCTAATTATAGCACCAGTGTGATGCCCTTTATTTGGGGCTTCACACCAGAACAGCTCCTGCCACCAGTTGTACCAACACGCAAAGGAGAATTGTGCCTGTAAGTAGAGGATCTTAAACAGTCTCCACAGCCCCCCAGTTCTGGTCTCCTTGCTAAAACTTCCACCTAATGCAAGACATAAGGAAAAAAAAGTGAAATGGTAAGAGAACCAACACAGAAAATTCTTAATATGCAATGGCCACCACACCTATTTCCACCAAAAGCTGACATGGTGGAGAAAATAAGTGACACCTCCAGCACTAAACTCTGAGAAGATTGGTACACAAAACCATTTTTATCTAGAGCTTAAAAACATAACAGAAACATTTACTTGACTTCTGTCTCACAGAATCATATTTTCACAAAACTGAAGTATGAATGAAATTGGAGTTGATGTGCTTTTTCTCTCAAACAAGAAATAGATCTGATTAGTTCATTAATGTGTTCCTTGATTGAATTCTCTTCCTACCTATTCCACTTACTCTACTCCCAATTAAACCGCTACAATATCTAGTAAATGCCACAAGCATGTTTCAATTTGCCTTCAGAGGCCCTTAATTATTGGTCCAAAGTATAATTTCCAAATACTTTAATGCAAGGTAATATTAATGAGCTCCATTAATACTTAAGGAAAATAAAGTACAGAGAGGTGACATGTAATTTAAATTAACAGTTTTGCCCTCCCTCACTGCCCCAAAAGACATGTAGCCTTTGAACTAAAATAGTGAATATACTCAAGAATTAGAATGCAATTCTTTGTTAAGCAGATCTGTGCACTTCAGTGTCTGGTTAACTGATTACTTTGCACTTTCTTCATTTCAGTTAACTTTGGCGAGACAAAGAAAAATAAGATACAATACAACAGCAGCAGTGATAAAACAAGAAGAATAAAAAGTAATTTCTGCCCCTTGAACGTGGTAAAACAGCTTCTCATGAAAAGAAACATGCTTCAAAAGGCCTTAGGATGTAAAACATGAGTTTTTTAATGGAACTTCATTTGCATGTTTTCAAGGTCCCGCACATGTATTTCTATTTATTGAACTGAATCCTCCTACTCAAACTTATTGCAGAGCCTTTTGAAATAAGTTCATAATGCCCTGAAGTGATATTTTATTAATCAGGATAGAATAAAGGTTTAGTTGAAGTTCTACTACAAAACAAAAAAACAGTTTCATGCAAATTTCATCCAATTCCATCCAAAGTATTTTGTCTTAATATTAAGGTTCAAGATTGCATCTGAAATAGCCAGAAGGTGCCTCCTGGAATAAGTCATGCTGGCAGCTCCATACTGCTTCACCACTTCATTTCAGTTTGTTTCTAGTAAACGAAAAATGCCTATGGTTAAAATAAAGTTTTAGGCAGAAAGAAAATGCTTATATTCAGCATTTTGCCCAAAACAATGTGTAAAAGTAAATCAACAAACAGTGCAAATACTTCAAGACCATCACTTAAAATGCTGACAACAAATACAAAGCAAATAGCATGAGAAAAATGCTAGGGGAATAAAAGAGAACCGTTTCCAAAAATGTAAGGCACTAAGTGCTACAGATAGAATAGCATAATCTTACCCTCTAGCTGAACCTTCCCTTTTTATCTCTGTATTCTAAATTTGCACTAGTTGCTTTGCTAAAAATATTCTTTGAAGTTGTCATAGCTATTGGTCCTGCCTCGTCTTTTTTCTGCCTCTGAGAACAGTTAAAGTAATAGATCACCGTAATTAGACTTTTATGGGTGCAAGAGACAGTTTGTTTCAGTCACAAACAGGAACAGAGAAATTATGAGACAGAGAGAGAAGAAAATTAAAGAAGTTTAAATAAGGTAACTGCTAGAGAAATATGAAGAGGGAAAAAAAAGCTATATGTTTATCACCAAAATAACTACAAAGAGGGATACAATACACAAGAGCTCAGGAGAGCTTTACACTTGGGCTAAGGCCATGTGTGAAATGCAAACCAATGAATACACACCTGCATTATTTGAATAGAAAATTTAAGGCACTTAAGATACATCATACATACATCTATATAGAACATTTTAACGTTATATGGTGCATGTTAGGCTATACCATATAGCCAGCATAAAACAAGGGTTATTTGCTCTTTCTCATGACTTTTAACACATAAATATGCATGAGTATATATGGATACATTTATATACCTAAAAAGACAAACACAAAAACAGTTATTTGGGGCTTTACCTACATACCACATTACACATATTTCCCTATTTGTAACTTTGCACGCTGCCTACTAATCCGAATTTCTAATCTCAAATAAATCTCAACTCTTACTACAAGACAAATAATGGAAAGAAACAAAGTATCCAAAAGTTCTTCTTCCAGGTGGATGACCTCCACCTGACTATAAAAACATGTTTCTACCACTGGTATGACAGCCTTATTTGCATCTACGCAACAAGGCAAGTCAGCTGCTGAAGTCCTCCAGGAACTAACTGCTTGCAATTTTACACTAATGCCTTTATCATTAATCATTCATATCGTCTAACTGATGCTGAAACCAAACCACAGACCCCAGCTTTACCACAAGGTTTCCCTGACAGCTACAGTCAAGGTCAGTAGCACTAGCTTTGTTCAAGGACACTGACACTGACACAAACTTCAGCAGTACAGATTGTTTGCTATTGCATGAATAAAGGGCATTTGAAGGTATTTAATATATTAATACACACATATATATTTAGGAGGTATTCGAGGTATTATTACCTACTCAAGGTAATCTTAACAAGGTATACATAAAGCTAGAGCGACTTCTAGTCTGTGTCTCCTCTACTTTTGCAAAATACCATGTCATACAGGCCTCTTCAAAAACATGCCTATAGTGATGTAAAACCATATGGCTTCCTGGGCTTCACTACTCTCTGCAGGTACTGCTCCAGAACTCCACTTTTCTAAGAACTAAGATCCACTCTCTAACTTCAAAATTGCTTATATTCATCACAAATTTACCAAAATTTGTGTGCAAACCAGTACTAGCCTTTGCTCAGCTAAATACATCACTTGTTTCTAGCCCCTGCTGTGCAAGCAGGACATATTTGCTGAAGACAGGAGACGACAAAAAATTATATCATGACCTAGAAGAGGCCATTATCACTGGCCTTTTACATAACACTGTTGACATCTATCCCTGCCTTGGAAATATTTCTCCAAGACATTCTGGGATTTGTGATGTTCATTGTCATTGCTCATAACTGGACTTCCACTTCCCTATGACTTACCACTATACTCTGGACTCTCTGCTGCTCCTACCTGACAGGTTTGTTGAACATGGCCATTCCCATCTCTGTCCCTCACAGTACAGCCTCTCTCTCCCTGTAAAACTAGATTTAATGCCCTTACTGTAATTATTATCCCCAGGATTTTACTGTATGAGGTATGGAAAGGAGAATTAGTGACTAATACTCCCGTTATTATAGGAAGTGCCAAGAAGGAATCCTCGAGATAAAAGTCAGCCAGCTCTGTCATAATTACAGCCACAATTTAACCAGTAGCCCACCTTGCACACAGGCATTTCCCCCTCTCTATGACTGATTATTCAAAGGTGTTGACACAGTAAATCAGCTGAATAGAGAAATTAGTAAGCTTTCAAGAAATGGTCAGCTTCTGTTTACAAGCAAGGCACATGAGTATTTGCAGTGATAAATTAACTGAAACCTCCTTGCCAATGTGCAATACAGAAGTGCAGAGTTAAAGCTCCCCCACTGCCTAACCTGTGGGTCAACACATTTTGGTAACAAGACTGGGTTTAAATTTATTTTTCAGCAGTAAAAATGCTAGTTTGGAGATTATTTATCAAAAATTGTGGACATTTCAGTTCCTGAAGTCTCAATACATGCTCTCAAATTCAGTCCTAGTTTAATCTTGGCTTGCTTTTAGTCTGGAAACAGAGTTAAAAAAAAAAAAATCAGGAAATGTTAAGAGTAAGATGACTTAAAATACCAAGAAGTAATCTCTAATGACACTACAGAAAAATCCTTGCATAAAATTTGAAGTTTGGAGGTCTGCAGTGTTATCAACTAATGCATTATCAGCATCAATTTACAGTTATGTTAAAGAATCATATACAAAACAGAAGCAACTGTGTGAAAAACTCAGATTTCACGTACAAAAATAAGGTTCAGAAGGCCTTTACATGTAGGAGCATCCTGAAATATAACTCAAGAGACTCAAATAAAAAGAATGCCAAAAGTATTCCACAGTTAAAATACATTTTAAGTTCTGTTGCCTCATAAAAACAGCATGAAACCTTAAAGGGGCTAGGAAGCCTCAAAAAATTATGCAGACTGCTTTCTTTTAATAAAAAATAACTTGGATGCATGACCCATCTCACTTTAAAACATCTCAGTTTTTTTTCTTTCTTTACAAAAAGTCATCCTTTGGGCTATACCTTTGTGAGGCTCATCTGCTTTTGGTTGCTTGGACAGTGTCCTATCGAGATGGTTTTTCATACCACAGCTTAAGAGCAATCATTGCAGTCTCAGTTTTCTGACTAGCTCAAAATACCAGTACTATATTTTTTAATGTGAACAGTTAATTTAACAACTGTCTCTTCCCCCATCATTCTGCTTTGTGGTCCACACATTTTTTGGATGAACTCGCCTGTCTTCACAACTGCTTGTTCTCTCATTTCCTGCCCAATCGGCGCATTTGGCCAGGTCTGACAGCAACACTCCTGCTACTTGACACGACTGCAACACTGGAATTTGCCTGGAGAAAATCTGCAAATGTAAGGAAGGCAGCATTTTTTTGGGTGGTTTTTTTTTTTAATTATTCAAATTCAGATCTTAAATCAGCATTTAAAAAGACACTAAAGCTGCCAAGTACTGAAGGTAGCAAACAACTCAGATTTTTCTGAAAGCATCTTGTGGCAGCTGCAAGTTTGTGTTACATTACTTAGAGCAGTAATTGCCTTTGGAAATTAGATTTTCCTGCTTGTTCCAAAGATTTACCATGAGGAACCATAAAAATACAGAATTTAACTCACCAAGTGCCGATATTAGAAAGCAGATATAGAGGATGTGAGTGGCAAAAATTAAGCAGAAATGGAAAACTACCATCAGATAATGCAGATCATTCTTTGATATCCCTCAGAACATACATGCTCCAGTGGTTCTAAAACTCTCTAAACAGCACAGTTTGCAAACTCTTCCTTGTTATAGGAGATCTCTCTCAGGAACAAGTACAGCTTGGTGTCCAGTTTAGGTTTTAATTTCTGTGTTTTCATTCTTCTTGTTATATTCCCCAGGTACTCCTCCTTATTGGTATTTTCAGTTCTCATTTAGTCAGCCTCTAAATATTTTATTTTTCTTACAGTGTCATTATAATTTTCCACCATATTTTATGTAAGAAAATTTGATTTTCCAAATTATTTTGATAATAGGTCACTTAATAGGTCTGGTGTCAGAATGTGTCTGTAAACCATTTGTCTTTCAATATTGTCTGCAGAAGAGGAATTTTCAGACATGGATTATTGTAACAATGAGCCAAAGGGCCCCTGAGACACAGTCGCCAGCACTTGCAAAAAAGACTAATCAAGGGTAGCTGGATTTCAAGGGAATGTGACCTGCATTTAAAATCAATTTATACTTTTTGTTACTATTTGCTAGATAAGGTTCTTCTCTGCTCACTGGGTTTTCTTTTTTTTCATGCTGCAGCACCCACACAATGCTCACAGACTGGACGGGGATGTCACTCCCTGCTCCCATGAAAAGTAGGGTGCATTTCAAAAGTAGGGTGCAGTTTTTAAGCACTGTGCACCACTGTTCCAGTAGTAATCCCATCAAAAAATACATCAGTATCTTCTCCAGATGTGGCCAGACTTAGTGTATCTGCAGAGTACTTAAATGGCAAGGCAGTATCTGCAGCACCCTCACACCTCCACTGGGTACCACTCACCATCAATGCCAGCCCACCCTTCCTGCAGCACCACCTGTGAGAGCCCAGGGCTCAGCACCGAGATGCACAGAGAGATGAGAGGATGCACAAGCCCAAGGAGTGGAATGCAGCTTGCTTCATTTTAGATGTCTACCCTAGGATGTAAGTACCTGACAGCTAGGCATCCATGATTGTCACTGGAGACCTGGTCAATACAGCTCATGTAGTTTGGGGAACAATTCATCTTCAAAAGGGTAGGGTGAGGCAAATCATAGCCTAAACACTGCTTACTGTAACAAATGCAACTGCACTACTTAATTCACACACAGGTGTCCTTCAAAACAGTGGAGCAACATTGAGTATCTTGGATTAAAAAAATAATGTGCCTCACAAATCGATAAACATCGACCCCTGAAAGGTTAACACTGAAGGTAGAAGAAAATAAGACTTATCTCATTGAGACCATCTGCTTTAGTAATCAAAGCAGTTAGAATCCATTTGCTTGCAAGAGTCCATAGAGAATATCATGAAGTAATTTGAGTCAAAATAAATTAGTTTATTTTGTTCTGCATGGCCAAAACCCATCCCACTTAGTTTTACCTACCTAAATAAAGAGCACAGCCTGCTCCAGGCCTTTCTCCATAAACAAAACAGAGCGAGGTTGCTCTAAAGGGAAACTGAATACCACCTAAGATCTGGTTTGTCCTCTAAATGTTTCTACCTTCCATAAGTGACTAAAAGAAAACGAGGCTACAACCAAGTTGTTGGTACGTGAATTTCAGACAGACCCCAGAGACTCTCAGTAAAGAAAGTATCAACAATCTGAGGTTCTACTTGCAGGGCTTCCCCCCCAAAACCCACAAACTTGACAGTTATGATAAGGAATAAAACAATTCACACTCACAGCAGGATTTACTGTGGTTCCACTGTCGAAGCCCACCCTTGTTTATACTTCCTAAGAGGAATCAACAATTGCACCTTGGGACCTCTGCTTGAGAAGCAAACTTTTCCATCTACTGTGACACAATACCAACCCTGAACTGTAGGGTATTCTGGCAGATTGTGATCAATATTTCAGGGAGTCTGGTGCAGTGTTTTTCTCATTCATTTCTGACAATCAACCCATTTGAAAGGAAGCGAGAAATGATGAGCTAAACGTTCATTTGGAGAGAGGAGAGAGACTCAAAAGAATAATAGTCTTGTCTCAGATTTTGCATATGATTTTTCAGCACTAAGGAACATAAAATTGATGAGTAATACATCTAATTAATAGCAAAATGATATCAAAATATCAAATAATACCATATGCTAATATTAAAATTAATATCTAAAGTAATGTAAATTACATTTAGGAAGTTCATCACCAATGAAAATTTTCTCTGAAAAATAGATAATATCAATGGTTTTTATTCATAAAGCAACAGAAACAATCAGCAAAAACACCTGACAGACGTGTTAGCTTAAAATTGACAATACAGAATACATTATTACTGCACAATGCATGGGACAAGCTATTCTAAAAAACAACTGAGTATTTTGACAGGTGACTGTATTATGAAGGCCTGATAATACTGACATCAGAGAAAAACCAGTAAGGAGAGACGATGAATCAAATAGTATGAGTATATTCCCCATTGATACCTCGGAACTCACAAGCTCTATTCTACATGACAACAGTGAAACACTGAAAGGCAAAGAAATGGAGAAATCTAAAGTAGAAATCCCACAAGATGAATAGAAAGTGAGGCACACAAATAAAACAATGCTTTCAAGAACAGGTAAGTGGAGACTCTGCAGAGTCACAGATTTAATGCCCTAATTCTAGATCACACAACCAGACGTTCCCTTCATATCCTGCATCTACTTCAGCCTACTGGGGTGTTGGACCTCTCAGCAAACAGGTTTGAAAAAAACAATCTGACTAACCGACTAGTGCTACTTCCAAATTAGCAGCCAAAGTGTGTTCATAACACATTCAAAACAAACAAGCCTACACATTACCCAGAAATTTTTCCCATGTTAACAATTCCAGATTCCAAACCAAATACACAACAACTAAACCAAAATTATGGATATCAAAAAGTAACACTTTAAACAACTCATGCTCTGTACAAACCTAAATTATTTCCTCAGCATATGAAAGTCATCAAGATTGCAGTCATGCAAGCAGAAAACATAACCATGTACCTCCAACACATTTCAGTAATTTTACCCAGGGTTGTACTACACAAGGAAACTTGATCTCAAGTTAACAGAATGGTACCTTATTTAAGCTATGCAAGAAATTTCTGTCAGAACCATACAGAACTCCTGCAAACTACATAGAAATATTTTGCAGGCCAAATAAAATATACTTACATTACTACAAAAATACTAAGTTTCAAAGATGGACGATACACCTACCCAGAATAAAACAATGCCTTTGCAAATGGGTGGACAGATAGCTTTCCCTCATCTTTTATGCTACCTCCAAAGGACTTCAGAATAAGACATTTTATCATGGTGAAAGAATGCTCTTTAACATCATACATTGCTGTTGTTTCACCTTTGTCTAATTCATTTTTCCTTAGCACTTGAGAAAATACTCTTTTTTAAATTTAAGCAAGGCATAGGAAGTAAGAACAATGACCTACAATCAAACAACAAGAAACACAATATGAATATAAGAAAAAAAAGTACCAAAAGATTGCTGTATGGAGGCTGCTTTGTGCTTAGAGTGATAAAACTTGGAAGATATGTACACTTACTTTATCTAGCTGCAGTAAACTTGAACAATTACCTAAAGTCATATGACAAAAAGTTACAAATTTCAAGTTACTAGCTTGTCATCAAGTATTTCATACTAATAAGCTCAAGTGCTTCCACTGAACAGAATTCAACTTCCAAGCTCTCAAATGCTATAGTTTGAAACACCTACTTTCCTGAGAACTCTTTCAGCTTTGCATCCAAGCAATCTGAAATATACCTCTGATTTCAAAAGGGGCATGGGATTCTTTCATGCCAACCATATAGAAAGGGGGTTTTTGCACGCAGCTGCAGAGCCTTACCTTTCTGTAGACTATCATATTTGGAGAACTCTCCTCTGGGTCAGCAGTTTCCGCACTGCTCGGATCAGTGGGTGCTTGGGCCATGTTTGCCTCTCGTCGCTCAGCCTGCAAGGACAGGAGCAAAAGTCAGCATCACTCCAGGCTGCAATGGAAAGTGGCAAGGACATGCAACTGCCTCCCAGGCAGACAGTCAAGGATGATACAGAGAGAATCACACCCCAGACTTCACCCCACGCAGATTTTTAACACATTGTGTCAGAACTGACTCATTTATGGCATAATCTCCCAAGAACAAGGACCACACTCAGCTGTGGTTTGGGTCATCGCATACACATATTTCTCCCACAGCTCTGAAGTTTTATCATAAGCCCTCATTTAATAGAAGAATATCCAACTCATACTTCACACACTTCCTTTCCTCGCCATATAGCACAAACAGCTTTGAGTTTTCCAGAAGCTTTGTGGTACCTGCAAAGAAAAAGCCAAGGCAGCTTGCTGTGAGGCAGAGTGAAGCCCCACGGTGCAGCAGACTGTCAGGCACACTGACAGCTCTTGCCTGCAGACACTCCAAGCCCCTTCCAGCTCTCCACAACCCTGGAGCAGCAGACAAGAACCAGGGAGGCATAGCTGCTTGCTCAGAGTAAACAGCTTCCCTCACCTCTTCTCATGACACAGGCAGGAGGAGGCAACAGGACACAGGCAGACAACCACACACAATATTCCTTATCTTCTAGAAGCAGAGAACTGGAACTGCTGCCTCATCTCCTCCAGGTCATGCCAGCCTTGAGGCAACAGCATTATTTAAAAAAAAAAAAAAAAAAAAGGGAAGACAATTTAAGTTCTAAGTCAGATGCTATATTTTAAGTTTTTCTTCCACCAGCACATTTGACAAGTTACATTTAAATTAGAGGCTGCTGTGGAGCCCTGTAGTGACCTTTCCTAACCTAATAAGTAACATTGCCTCATACAGACATTGGCATTAAAACTCTCTGACAAATCCAATTTCTTTAACATTGAAAGTACTAAAATATCCCATCTCAAAATATTTCATTAAAAATCGAGAAAAAAACCAAAAAAACAAAAAATCTGTGTTCACACAAGCATAACCTATGCATTAATTTCTAAAACACAGTTCACCACTTAACTGTCTCCCCTATTTAAGGAAAAAGATACTTTCCTATCCCTTTCTTTACCCACTTTCACATTGCCACAGGCACCAAAGTGCCCCAGAATATAATATATACACACAGCATACAATTACAGCCCTGAGCCATTCTAGCTGTCAGTTATCAGCTCCCAAGGACAAATCAAGAGCCTAGAACCAGACAAGTTCAGACCATATCCCAGCTCTGCCCTTTCTCAGAA
The DNA here is from genome assembly GCA_013397245.1 of Thryothorus ludovicianus. Taxonomy (NCBI): domain Eukaryota; kingdom Metazoa; phylum Chordata; class Aves; order Passeriformes; family Certhiidae; genus Thryothorus; species Thryothorus ludovicianus. The sequence continues at coordinate 427,059 of VZTB01002462.1, forward strand.
GTGAAAAGGCTGCTGCAGTAACACAGCATCATCACTAGAGCCAGACGCAGCTGAGATATCCCCTTTAAGAAAACATTAAAGAAACCAAGGTTAAATAATCTACATCATTCCAGAGTCATTCATTTTTTTCTTCTACAAGGTATGTATGCACACACACAAGTGGACACAAATGCATATGTACATGTATAGATCAATTTGGAAACTCAGTAATACAGTTCAAGGTCCAGTTAAACTATATATATATCTATATATACAGATATATATCTATATATCTATATATCATGCCTTAAATGCATATTCAGAACACTTTTTTTTTTATTATTTAATGGCCATACATTTATTTTAACCTCTATTACATGTCATGTCTTCTTAGAAGCCCAAACACAACACTGTTGTGCCAGGTTGTGAGCTAAAAAGGAAATGGAATAAATTCTCTAAGCAAAATTATTAAATGCAGAAACAATTAAACAACATAGATGATGAAGGGTAAAGCATTTTTGAATTATAGCACTTCAAATTATTTACACCAATGTGCCTTTTCACAATACTTCTTGGTCATGATTTCAAGGCACTAAAGAATTAGGCTCTAGGTAACCATCACTCAATTTAATGGAGCAGGAACTGGGATTGAGATTTTATGTAACTTTCTGAAGGCAATTACAAAGCAGAGTTGAAAGCATATGTCAAGTCACACAAGTTTCAGCTTCACCTACAGTATATAAAGACCACATTCACCACTTACATTAAGTGAGATTTTATATGCATGCTTTAAAGAAAAAACAATTGCAACTAACTTTCAATTCAGAAATGCTCTTAAAAGAACAAAATTACAGTTTCTAACTGAAAAGCCCTCTGCTGTGCTTCACTCAATGCATTATTCACTTTGAACATCCACATTTACAAATTCTGTTGTTCTTGTTATACTGTCAGCTCACTTGATCTTTTCTGGTACTTCCGTATTCTCCTCCATAGCATTTCTTGAAGCTTTTCATTTACTCCAGTGCAACAAGACAATAACACCATGTACAATATGCAGTAGTAGCTGGCATGCTGTTCACAGTGACATTGAGGGAGCCATTAACTTTGAAGATCCACATAAGCCTAACATGTATCTACAGAATATCTACATAAGGTAATCAATACAAGTGAACCAATCTGTTGTTGGAAGTCAGAAATTTGCAAAAGCGATTCCCACGGGTGATCCGCATCTGCTGCTGGATTTCAGTCAGGAGCAGCAGGAGCAGGGCCACCTTTGCAGGAGTCGCAGCAGGATGGACATCTCAGAGAACAAGGCCAGAGACCAGGTGCAGAGGGGCAGTGTGAAGGAGAGACAAGTGTGGGCATCCCCTTCACACAACCCAGGCACTGCTGCTGCTGGGATGAGCCTTAGCAGGCCAAGCCAGGGCCCTTGAGGAATTGTGAGGACCCTAACCATTGTCAGAGTTTTCACTCTTTCCTTTCTAACCTTCTTAAAAGCACAGAATGCTTTCTCACTGGTATTCTACATGAAAAAAAAAAAAAAAACAACAACCCTACAGATAAAGTAAGACAGTGGAATGGCACAGGAGGCATGTTCTTGGCTGTTCAAGGTGAAAGCACAGCAATGCTGGGTCCCATGGACTTTACTATACCTGTGTTTTTAACATACAGGAGTTGAACAGAGCTCAGCACCCAGCAGGACTGCTACATAGAACCACAGAATGGTTGGTGTTGGAAGAGACCACTGGAGGTAACCTGGTCCAACCTTCCTGCTCACATAGGGTCCCCTACAGCACGTTACTCAGGATGGAGTACAGACCTTTGAGTATCTGCAGTGAGAGAGATTCCACAACCTCTGAGGGCAACTGTTCCAGTACACGCTCATCTGCACAGTAAAGAAGTTCTTCCTCATGTTCAGGTGAAGCTTCCAGTGGCTCAGTTTCTGCTCATTGCCTCTTTGTCCTATTGTTTTGGCATCCCAGAGAAAAGCTGGGCTCCATCCTCTTGGTACCCTCCCTTCAGATACTTAAACACATTTATGAGGTCCCCTCTCAGTTGTCTCTTCTCAAGGCTGAACAGGCCCAGCTCTCTCAGCCTTTCTCCACAAAAGAGATGCTCCAGTCCCTTCTTCATCCTTGTAGACCTTAGATGGACTTGATCCAGAATCTCCCTGTCTCTCCTGTGCTGAGGAGCCCAGAACTGGACACAGCACTGCAGGTCAGGCCTCACCAGGGCTGAGTAGAGGGGCAGGATCCCCTCCCTTGACCTGCTGGCCATGCTTCTCCTAATGCAGCTCAGGATCCCTTTGGCCTTCTTGGCCACAAGGGCACTGCTGGCTCAGGGACAACTTCTTGCCCACGAGGATCCCCAGATCCTTCACCAGAGAGCTGCCTGCTGCAAACAAAAATGAGACTGCCCATGGTCAAAACACAGCTTTTTTTTACCCTACTATGTTAACATGCTGCATTTTCAACCCTTTAAATAATATAATTGTATGTGAAAGTCCACATCTGATTTGCACAGTACTCTCTTAAGAAACAAACAAAAAAAATGGCACAATTTTTTCCTCACTGTCAGCCCAGTCTACTCCAGATGCAAGCAGGAAGTCAACCCTACAACACTACACAGACTGACAACACAGTTTGCCCTCCAAACCTTTCTCTAAGTAGGTTTGTCATGTATCAGTCAGAAGTGAATCCAGCTTAGTCTTATAAAGAAATTTCGGCTACACTTAGCTGGGAAGAGTGAAAGCAAAGACTTTATGTAGTTTTATTTGTTTGGTTTTGTTGTTTTTTTTTTCAATTAAGCCTCTAGCTTAATTAAGACAGCCCCCAGCTAAGAACCTCACCAATTACTATCTGAAGAGTACTGTCAGCTCCTCCCTCCTCTGGGCAGTTTGCTGCATTATCAAGGCTAACTCATCCCAGCCTGCAGCCACACATCAGCAATCTAAATCCAAATGCATATCTTCAAAAAAATAAATGGTCTCTAAATTTCAACTTTCATGTTCAAAGATGCTGTTTTCCCACAGCTGTTTTTCTGACAATAGTCATGCTTGCAGCAATCTGGACTCCTCAGCTCCAAAAGTGATAAAAATTGAAAACCATTTGTGCTAGCCATTCTCTCACTCTGCCACACACAAGGAGAAAATCAGCAGTCTTCAACTTTTTGTTTATGGATAAGATGGCCTATTAAGCCTTTGAAAAATATTACCAAAAATATGCTAAAAAGAGAGGGTACGTTCTCCTCTCACTGATTTTTTCCTTTTTATGTTTTATTCTTTCTTATAGAACACTTCTGCTTTTCCCCTAAGAAACATAAGCACACTGGATTAGACAGGCAGCTGCTGACAAAATGCACTGAATCACAGTTAAGAGTTCTCTCTCTCACTCTTATCTGATCAGGCTCCTCACTCTCCCAAAAACCAGAAGCTGAAAAGAGATAATGCTCCCATATGTCATGAAAGGATGACTGAACTTTAAGGTGGAATAACCAATTAAAAATATGCTCTGAAAATCAAGAAAATAGTATTTTCCAGTTTATCTTTTTTGAGTTTCTCACACAGAGTTGTAATTAGAAAATTTCAAAGAAAATGTGTATGTGTAAATTCAATGAAAGCATCTGAGGAGTAAATTAAGAGATTCCTCTCAGCGATCTCAACCTTGATTGCTGTCAGAAAAGACCACTGGAAACAAGACTGCTGTAAGAAACCTCTTACAGACACAAAATCCCATGTGTTTCATATAAACTAGCACATTTAGGAGTCCTTATAGACTCCGGGATTTATACACAATAGAGAAAGAAGTGTATTAGAAGAAATCCTACAAAACAAACTATTTCTTGAAAATATCACCTGGATTGAACAAACTAATACAAGGTCATATTTCAACTCCTGTTCTGCATTGTAATAAATAAATTGCAAACTTAATATGCAAAATTTTCAGTGCAAAACATTTCTTGCAATGTCAGATAAAATAAAATATTTTTTTAAAATAGGGGAAAACTGAATCACAGAAAACAGAAGCAGCTAAATTAAGTCCCATGGAGATCTATATCAGGACAGCTCAGCTGAAATATAATTTTGGCTGACAATAAGTGTAAATTACCTTTATGTTATGTAATTAATATATTTCAAAGGCAGCTTATAATTGATATTTAGTAATAATACCAAATCATGAGAGATTTAGTGCTTTAGCACACAATCATAGAGCAAATTACAATTTCATGTCATTAATAACTAGTTAATTTTTTTTCTAATTCGTGAAATACAACTAGACTACAGGACTCTTCACATGCCTGAGAAATCATATAACCAAATTCCTTGCTGAACTCATAATTACCTAATAGGAAAAATCTCTAGGTGATCTGCTAGAATATTTAGATCAAATAGGTCGTTATTAAGGTGACAGAAGGGAAGAGATGGAAGGAAAAATCACTTATGCTGACTTCAATTAATCTCCATTAATATATTAAGTTGATATTTCGCATCCATTACATAAATCCCTCTAAAACTGCACTGGGAAGAAACTTGTCTTCATATTCTTTTTCTGGTTAATTATTAGTTCATTAAACCAGGACTGGGACATGCCATGCAAGTTGTGCATACTGGAAGGCAACACACAGCCTGTCACTAAGCTGACCCTGCACACCAAGGTGAATACACCAGCCAGAGCATCCCCAGGCCCTGCCTGGGATATCCTCTGCTTTTCACTGGTGTAGCTCAGTCCAAGCACTGCACAATTCGCCTCTACTCCTCCTTCAGAAGTAAACCTGCATAATTAGTGAAGTAAGTTTCCAAAGAGGAACGCATACAACACCCATCTGAATGGACCAAAGCCAGGAAGACTGGAGCTGAGATCAAAACTCCATCTTCACCAGTTCCTTTCTGGGAAACACAGGAGCTACACATGGCACATCACCACCATGCCCAGTGGGTCAGGACTCTGCAAGTATGTCCTCCCCTGAGCCTGATGAGGAGGACATAAGGGCTGCACATAGAGAGCCACACCACAGTCAGCAAAGGTCTGGCCCCACCCTGGATACCACAGCATTGCTCCTCTGCATGAAGGGGCAGAGAAGGAAGTCTGCTTTCAATCAGTGAAGTATTGATCCCAAAGCACCAAAAAATCCTTCAATCCTTTGTTTTGGACATCAAAATGTAACTGAACTTACTCCAAAAATTGTTTCCTAATAGAAGATAATCCCAGACCTTCTGCCCCTCCTTGCAAGTGCTGAGCATTGCAGTACTATCAACAATACTCAGTCTGTTGCCTTTTTTAAGGAATAAAGTATAAACACTTCCAGCAGCTGCACTTAATGTTCAAATTTTTGCCAAACAAATTCCTCTTTGTTTATGGGAAAGCAGTTTTGTTTGCACTGAGAGAATTTAAGAGCTCTAAAGGACCCGATTCCTCCTCTTTCTGAGGTTCAAGCTCGAAGGGGAGCCATGTTGGATCACAGGAGTTCAACACTTTTCTCACTCTACAACTGGCAGGATGAAGGATGGGCACACATCTAGGCCAGGGAACAAGTCAAGACACTTCTGCCTCACTCTGACAGAGCAGGAAGAGAGTACCTAGTTCCAGGACACTCCCTTTTACTTCTTTTTAGGGAAACTTGGATCCTGATGAAGGCTGAGATTTCCCATTTCTACTACTCTTACAGACATTTCCTAAAGGCACAGTGCCTTTCCATAACTAAGTGCTTCTCCTGTGCAAAACTTGCCTCAAAACATCCTACAGGTATGTCTACATTTCCACACAGTACTAGGGCAGGGAGCAAGCTCTGGGCTCCAGATCACTCACAGTGTTTAATTGCTAGTTTGCTCCCAGGTTCTCTTTTGTAGAGCTCCAACCGAAGCAGACACACATTTGGGAACACAGTTCTCCACCATCAGCACTTGCTCTCAAGAGTCAGCATGGATCATCTCACACAGTGTTGGGGTTCCTACTTATCCGTGTCTGCATCAGTCTCTCAATAGGTTCTGCAGCACCATACAGCTTCCTACAAGCCCTACAATGCATAACTTCATCCTTCTGGTGGGCTGCAGAATGATCTCACTTCTTTTTTAAACACAGTGCTTGAAAACAAAACCATCCACGACAATCACTGTATCTTCAGGCCATGGAGGTACCAGCTGAGGGCCAGAGGTCTGAGACCCCTCTGGCCAATGCCATGCAGTATGAACACAGCCATCTTTTAGGCCAAACTAACTCTCAGATATGAGTAAATCCAAGCTGGCTTCCTGAAGATTGAAACAAGTTTAAACGCAGCCCCTGAGTAATCTAATGTGTAGGTGTCTGGAAGTACTTCTCACCAATCACTTACTGCTCCAAATCATGTATGTCGGTTCATAAAAAAAGTAAATACTAATGGTTTAATGTTCTGAGCAGAATACTGCTAACCAGGGATCACCAAAGCCTCACATCACCTCCAAAAAGGGTGCTCTCCATTGTCTTAGGCAAGTTTCTCTCCATCTCCAATACCTGTGGTAGTGCTCACACTGTCACTGTCTAACAGACAACACTCAGCATGGACAGTTCCAGCTGCTCCATTTGTGTGAGCCACTGGCAATCTGCCTCAGTAACCTGCCAGGTGATCAGACTGCTTCTTGATAAGCCATAGAATTGGATTACTTTCCTCCCCTCTCCCCAGCCTGCCACACACTCCATATTGAGTTTATATATTTCTATATTTCTGCACATATTCTTAGCTTTTCTGGAATGCTGAAAATACTGTCTGGATCTGGATGTTACATTCAGGAAACAGAGGAGTGGAAGTCAATATAAAGTAATTTTTGGTACTTAACTTTGGCTGGGTCCTCACTTCTCAAGATAACCAGAAGAAAAAATGGAATGGAGATGGATGGTATTGAATATTGACATATGAATTGCTGGTTAACTAGGCATTTTTTTCCCTTTATGAAATCAATTGTTAAAATGGGCACTTGCATACTAAATTTACTTTTAATGGATCAGAATTATGTTATACCAGGAAGAAACTGCCTCCAATATATCCATTCCTCTTCCAAAGAATTCAGAAAAAAAAATGCAGTGTTCACTGGTAATCAATCTCTCTTCCAATAAAGCAATATTACTGTGAGCACAAGGCCTCTTGGAAAGGCTTTGAGCCAACATGCTGTTAACAAGGATAGCTACAAAGAATGTGATAGCAAGTATATGCTGAATATTTAACTAAAACAAGTGTCAGTACTACATAAATTTAGAAATGCAAAGACATAGCTATAGCTCAACTTTGAACTCCATGTGAATTGGTGATCCCAAACTATAGCAGTAACTATTCAGCACTATCAGCCTGCGAAGAGCACCAGTTACAAAGCTGAAGCTGTGTTTTGTTGTTTTGCAACAATGCCAACTTACTGGCCAAAATCATTCCCTGTGGAAAATGGGTAACTGTACTGATAATACAGAGCTCAAAGGTAGACTTCTAATCCACTCTCCAATATAAATCTTCCACTGGATCAGTTAAGGTGTGCTAAGTGCATCCTGTTCTTTGAAGCTGGTCCATCAAATACACCATCTCTGAAAGTGCCCTGCCTTTATGTACCATAGAAAATACTAATTGCAGCTACAGTAAGCTACTTCTGGGGCATGGGCTGCACTTTGTATTTACATTGTATCCAGTAAGCTGAAAACAACTGAAGAAAATGGATTCAGATATAAAACTGAATGAGAAGATGCACAAAATAATGGATGCTCTAACACAGACTGACAAGAAAACATTAAAATTTAAAAAAAAAAAAGTAAAAAAAAAAAACAACATAGGCCTCAGTGCTTGCTAGATTCCAAATTCAGATTTACTCCACCTAAACTGCCTGTTCCCAATATAGCTTGCTGAAATGAAGTTCCCTTCAAGCAATCTTATGCAAGTTGATAGAACCAATCCAGCCCCGCATTGATCAGTGACTGCATAATCTCATTTAAAATGCCCCAAAGTGCTGAGAGTTCTTGCCGGTTGTTCATTCTCAAGAGGATGGAAAATTGCAAGTACTCTGCAATCAAATAAAATGGGAAATTTGCTACCCAAAAGCACAGGTGTCCTTGAAGACCTGGCACCACAAAATAACCTCAGTGCAAATGAACACAACTGGTTGCATCCCACCTACTTCAATTCGATATACTATGATTTCACTGCCCTGCTGCTTATCACAACAGCACACAGCCTTTTCAGATGCAAATTACACACAAATCACTTTGGTAATTGCAATGTAGAAAGCACTCCTGAATTAGCCAGCTCAAGTCCACACAGCACACATCCATACAGTTCAGCAAAGCCTACAAATCCCAGTGCTGTGGTTCATTTAACCTGAACTCCACAATGCCATAACTGGACTGCTACAAATACCAATATAGGCTACATACACTACAAATACTAATATATTTGACTACTGATACTGTTATATTATATTCCTGTAAAGACAGTTGGTTTAATTGAGCTAATACATGTCTCTGCCAGATTGCTCTTAAAACTGATTAACACAATCTAAAACTAGTTGCTCATCCATGACACAGGCAAATAGTACTTTCTTTTACAAAAGAAAAACATTTGTTGCGTGACTTCCCACATTCACACAACAAATGAAAGAGCAATGAATTGGACATCTAAAAATCCTGACTTTCAAGCCATTAGTTATCATTTGTTCCACACACATCCCAATAGTGTAGTAGGCCTGTAGTGAGAGGATCTTTAACTACCCCATGAACCTTTCACTGCTGATGCCAGGTCCTATAAGCACAATGAAAAAGATCAAATATTGTCCTTTACCATCGGGATAATGTTTATAATGTGTAACTGAAGAAGATTCTGCAAAAGTGCAGCTCTAATTCCTCCTCACTGCCTCATGGTGCCCACCCCTGTGCAGGCAAAGGGCAGCACCTGTGCTGCTGAGTCCAGGAGCACACAGCTGTTTCCAGCATGACAATGCAGAGCTCCTGGGATGTCAGAGCGGCAGAACCTTATTGCTCACTGAAATTTTAATCTTCTTCTCCTTCCTTCTCTCCACATTCTTTGCCACTTGCCACAGAGATGTTAAAAAATAGTATGAGATCTGATGCAACATAAGTGGGTAGCAGCAGTCTCTCTTGACTCCACAATCTTTCTAGAGCTTGACAACCAACAAGAAAAACACAAATGAGCTCCTTTTTCTTGCTCCTCTTCATAGATAGAGCAAAACAACAGAAATTAGCTCATTCCTGTCACCACAATATGTTGGAAACACTAACTCAAATCATAGAAACGCCTTTTCATGATAAAATTTACACAGATTAAGAAAATACTGTGCATACACTAACACTAATATCATCCTTTATAAACTTTAACAGTCACTATATTATGGAGGGAAAGTTGCAATCAAACAGTTTAGAACTCTCCGTGATATATCTATTACTACCTTTTCAAAGATATAAAGATACACCAAATTTTTCAAAGTACGCTAGCCACCTCTAAACTCCCATAAATCCACCACCACCAAAATGCAAGCATTGCTCTCACAGTCACCAAACAGAAAGTTAAAAGATGAAGAATGGAGGCAGAAACTGCAGGAAAAAAATAGATTTAGAGCTGTAGGAACACAATAATTCAGTTCAGAATATGAAGATCTCTGTAACTATATGTAAATGCTTAAAGATCTGATGAGGAAATTTTGCAGCCTGAGGAAGTTCGATGTGTAACTCTACAAGAAAAAAGTGACTGACAAGATGCTTCAGAAAAAAAACACCATCACCACCTACAGCCACACAGAAGTTTCTAAAATGTGCTTGGCCAGCACAGCTCTGGTCAGCTTGTCTCATGCAGACCAAGCTGCAAGTGAACAGGGTTAAATGTACTATTTACACCCTCAGTAATAGCACAGGGCCACCGTGCTGCTTGATACTTCACCAGGCAGCCTGCTGCAACACCACACTGGGGACAGCAGTTCAAAGCCTGACTTGAAGAAACACCCTTCCAAATCATCAACATCATTTTCTTATTCTGTCCAGGTTTTCTTTGTAATTATAATGCCATGGTGTGAATTGACATAGATAATAATGCAGCCATGAAGATGTTGAGAAGAGTCCCAGGAGGAAACAGGAGCACTTCAGTCCTGACAATTAAGTGCAATATTTGTTACCTGAAATAGTCCAGGGCTGCTTGGTGAAGTGGACCTGTTTGTTCCTACAATCTCCCCCTGGAGAGCCAAGGTGTGCTTCCAGAAACTGAAGCTCCAGGTAACAAGCATAAATAACACAATAACCCATCATAAGGGCAAAACTGTACTCTTGTAACATTAGGCATGAGAGGAGCTGTTCGCCCTTGTTCTGCTGCCACTGCACAACTGGAGAGTTTGATTTAGGTATCAAAGGTACACCCGGCCAAAGACCATTCGTTAATTATCCCTCATTCTTGAAAAGCTGAAGACTCAGATCGTTATCAAGGAAAGAAAAAAATCAACACCCCACAACACCCTTGGATTTCTGTTAGGAAGCCTGAGCCACGGCACTGCAAGATCCCAAAGTTTCACCACAGACTAACATAGCATCCCAACGTACTGTGTTAAAATGACACACTGCAGCTATTTTCTCTTCCTACTACTCCACATATATTAGCTTCTTCTCTTTCCCTGCCATCTGTTAGTTTGCTGCAGTCTTCTGGGACAGGTCTGTCCTCTCCTTTTCTCCCCTTCTTGCCTGCTCAAATGGACGACAACAAAGCCTAGCATTTCCTGGCCATACATTCAGCTTTCCTCAGCTGCCTCAGAAGCACTGACAAAAGCAGAGCTACTGCCACGAACAAAAGGTGCTCTGCTCACCTCTGCAATACCAATGTGCTCACCAGAATTACATGCTAGACACTGAGACACCTTGTAAGTGGTTGGCAAGGAGGTAACTGCTGCTTTAAGAGGACACACCCTTTCCTCTTATCCACGGGCATCATTGATTAAAACAGGTATCTGCATCACAGGAACTGTCAGAGACAAACTAAGGTAAGCAGCATTGACAATTATGCAGCAACCTAGTGCAACTTTTCTTAGAAGGGAAGGGTAGCAAGGAAAAAAAATACAGAAAATACGTGAACAGCTATCTTCCATTGCTGTAAACCTCAGTATAAGATGTGTAGCAAATCACTGGTTTTCCATCTAATGCAGTTCAGAATGGGAAAAAGGGCTATCTAACCTATCACACTTGTAGCCAGTTAGGAAGGAAATTGTTCTATCAGTCAGGTCATTAGAAAAAGAAACAGCTCACATAAAAATAAAGTCAATATTGGCTGAGTCTAAACAGTTTCTTCAGCATTTCACACACACATTCAAGCAATGAACACTATTATTCTGTGCTTGTAATATGCCCCCAAGTCAATAGCTGCTCTTCAACATCTGACCTCTTTTTGAAGCAGATTTACAAGGAAGTATAGTGAAAGTGCTCCAAATCAGCTGGTGAGAAAATATTATAGATCATAACTCCACAGTAAACAATTCCTAGTTCTTCTGATCTGCAAGATTAGAATGAATCTGACATTACAAAAAAATTAAGAAAAGGAAATTTGTGATATCAAATCTACTTCTACTCAAAAATGAAAATAAATCCCACACTAACAGCTCACAAAGCACTTCCTTCAGAAACACAGGGAAAAGTAGCTTTCTTTGGGGTGAGAAACCACCAATATCTGCTGCAACACGCCAACACAAAAGTGAGTTTTACAGTTTGACTTTATTGATCAAAGACAGATTTTTCCTGCTTTCCAACCCCTACACGCTGGCAGTCAGCACATAAAATTCAATCAAGAGCAAATTACACGTCTCTTTCATTTCAGGGAAGCATCATGTAGCGCACAGGCTACAACTGGGATGCAGACAGGTCAGCTGAAGGAAGCCCCGACTTACCCAGCNGGGCTACAACTGGGATGCAGCTCTGCCAAGTCCCTTACAGGTCAGCCGAAGGAAGCCCCGACTTACCCAGCCCGTCCCAGCGAGGGCAGCGCCGGTGCAGACGGGACTCCAAGCCGAGCCACAGGCGTAGTCAGCTCCTCGGAGCGGCAGCCCTGGCTGCTATTATGTCTGCAGCGTACAAGCGGCAGCGTGCCGTTATTTATACAAAAATCAGCATCTTCCTCAGAAAAAAAAAACACTTGAAGCTTCTTACTGGCCCTGCAACACACTCCTATACTTATGCCATCACATCTAGTGACTAAGAAGATGCTTTCAGTGTCACAGGAGATTAAGATTCTGAGAGGAGAGTGCCTGGCAGCTTTACTCTCACACACCAATCTGTCTTCATGCAAACGCACTTTGTGGGCGGCTGGAAGTGTATTATTGCAATACGCTACCGAAGCGAAACAGTTTCCAAGTTTTCCCACAGGGCACCAGCTCCCCCTTCAAGCTGTACCCCACCGCTTGCTCCCTCTCGTCCTTCTCCGAAAAGACCTGCGGTTTCTGAGCACCACAACTTGACTTGTGTCCCCACCGAGCTCCGGCTCCCCGTGCGCTGCCCTCGCACCTGCCGGGACACCGCGTCCCCTGAGCCGCGCCCCGCGGGGACGGGCACCCTCCCACGGCCCCGACAGCGCCCGGGCACCTCCTGCGCCGAGCCCCGAGGCCGGGCCCCCTTCCTCGGGACCCCGCGGAGGGCGAACCGCAGCCGCGGTGCTCTCGGGCAGGGGCAGGGCACGGCCTGTCCGCACATTCACAGACACGTAACACACCCGCAGAACACACGCTTTGCACCTGTCCGCTGCTACCGAGGGGAAGCGAACTCCCTCCGCGGGGCTCGGGCTCCGCTCTCCGCGGCGGGACCAGCACCGGGATCGCCCCGCCAGGGCACAGCCGAGTGACAACCGCTCGCCACACAGATGCGGGTAAGCAGGAAAAAGACGGCGAGAAGAGCAGCCCACTCCCATTACCTTAGCAATCGCGCCGCCGCCGTCCCCTGCCGCCCCTTGGCCTCTCCTCAGAGACGGGGAAGCGC